>OZ004602.1:1647406-1833571 GCA_963924605.1 Malthinus seriepunctatus
GACCATAAAATTATCTATCCGAGCTAACAAAAATATTTGTCTTAATTGCCATAATAATTAATCCATCAAAACAAATAAAAAGAGCAAACATGTATAGTATATTAGGACGATTTTTACGCACACGATGTCTTTAGCTGGCTTTCGCTCCTTAATAAGCAATCTTACGGTACTTTTACATTTAATAATAATTGTAGAGAACCTTGTATATCTAATTCAATCAAAACAGTTGTCCAAGTTTCAATAATAATTCTTCCATCCAAATAAATCTTAATTAATAAAGCAGACAACCTAGTCGCCATCTTGAATATCGCGCTTCCGGTTTAAATTTCACTGTGGGTAACCGCAATTTTTGGATTCAGGGGGGTCGAAATATTGGGAAAACATCGATTACCAAAATGTTATATGAAATTCCTCTAGCATTTCGATACTGGGATTTTGTTCTAATTTTACGGTGCTTCTTCCGACTGTAGCTCCTTAAGGAGTGATCTGAAGATAGTTATACCTCTAATAACAATTGTAGAGTATAAAATTATCTATCCGAACCAATAAAAATATTTGTCTTAATTGTCCATAATGATTCCATCAAAAATAACAAAGCTGACATCTTGGGTGTCATCTTGAATATCACGCTTTCGGTTAAGATTTCGCTTTGATAACCGCAATTTTCGTATTCAGCAGGGTTGAAATACTGGGAAAACATCGGTTACCAAAATGTTATATGAAATGCCGCTTGTATGGTTAAGGATACGTTTTTTCCGATAACAGTCCTAGTCTATTAGTTTTTGCTCCAATATTTACTTACAAGCTTTAAATTAAAAAGAGGTTGATAACTTCAATTAAACCTTTAAACAAAATTACGTCAACCACAATGTTTCCTTATTGGATTAAAAATTTCAAAGTGCTTTATTTGTTAAATATTAACTTTTGTTGTTTAAGCATTTTATTTAAGTGGAAATAACGTTTTAAATTTATTAAAAAAACAACCCTTAAGTTTTTAACTTTTAATAAACGTTAAGAGGGCGGTTTCTAACGAATGGGCCCGAAAGTTGATATTTAGACATTCCGCTCGTAACTGTTAGCGACTTTAATGTCCGGTTGATATCACTAATAGTCGTGATTCCTGATAGGGTAAGGTTCAAAGAAGGCAATGATATATTTGTATATAGCAAATAAGAACCCAATTAGGGAGAAAAGTTCAATTGAACTTAGTGTAATTAAAAAAACAAATGATGTCAGCTAAAAACAACATCCCCTCGTAACCGTTGGCGACTTTAATGTCCGGTTGATATCACTAATAGTCGTGATTCCTGATAGGGTAAGGTTCAAAGAAGGCAATGACATATTTGTTTATAGCCAATAGGAACCTAATTAGAGAGAAAAGTTCACTTGAACTTAGTGTAATTAAAAAAAACAAAGGATGTTGTTATTACCCAACGACATTTGTTTTTTTTTTAATTACACCTAGTGGCTGAATGTGGGCATTGTTACAAAATAAACTTTTTAGTTTCAGGCCTCATGCTTAGTTAAGTTCGTTATAGCTGCTGGTCATCCAGATGTTCTACAATATACGCACAATTTTCCTTACATACATCTTTGGGACACCCGGTATATGAGTTGCCAAATCCTATAGATATGGTTGCATAAGGCCTTTGAGATTAACCAATTATTCCGTCTTGAGGATGTATCGTGGATTTATTTTTTTTAAATGTGTAGTTTCCTCGAGCTTAAGTTGAAAAAGGGCTTAACATATAAATTGATTGTACTCTTTTATTTTTAGGTGATATTTGTCGCCATCGAGTTCGTCGTGTAAATGACAGCTTCGATTGATTTAGTGGAAGCTTTGTATTTTTGTAAAATTGTGAATTTGCGCCCTTATGAGCCAATGGGGCAATCAATTTAATTCTTTTAAGAAGAATTAATAGCAAAATCGTCGCCATTATTTTACGAAAGGTTTCGACGTTTTGTGTGGATTAGGTTTTACAACAGAAGAAAAAAATTCCATCAACACTTGTACGGTTTTAAAAGCTCACAATAAACAAATTTTTTTGCAGTTTAATTAAAATGAAGCAAAATAACACTTAAAGTTATATTTACAAAAACGTTTCGTTAATTTCGATTTTTTTTCCTTTTTTTACACATTCTGTTTTTAAAAATACTTAACATTAAATAAATTACATTTTTATATAAAAAAATAAATTGTTCAAACGCACTGTGCTGGTGGATTAGGAACATTTGCTTTGGGATAAGCGTTGGATGTACGTCTTGTTGATATCCATTGCGACGCTCTACGTCCAATAGACCCTAGTCATACTTTTTCTTCACCAGATCCTAGATAAGCGGTAGATCTAACAAACTAAAAATAAAATTTAAGTAAATTTTGGAAACGTAAAATTTAAATTAAAAAACCAAGAAAATTAACGAAAATAAATTTAAATGTTTTTGTGTTCGCTCAACTTGTTTGAGTTTGAAGGGGGATTTTCTAGTCTATCTGAAATATTTTTTCAAACAAAAAAATTAGGTTTTTACCCTTTCTTTTCACAACGATCAGGTTGTTATTAAACACCAACTACGTTTACATGCATTCGCTAAGGCGGTTTTAGCTAAATCGCTTTAACATAAAACGGTTTAAAGTGACATGTAAACGTTTTAGTTAATGCTAAAAATGTGACCTATCGGATGCTAAATGGTTAATCCGCGTTTGCGTTAAATCGTTTTAACGTTAAAGCGATTTAGCTTAAAACCGGTTTAGCGATGCATCTAAAAACAGTAACAGTTTACATTCAATCTGATTGTTGTTTTTTTAATATATTTTAGCTTTCAAAACTATACTACCTGCCAAATACGGAAAAATTAATAATTAAAAAGTGTAAGAAGAAAAGGAACTAAACTACAAAGACTAATAAATTCAAAACAATTAAACAGCTACGTTTTAAAACTAATTCAATTTTAAATGTGCTAATTATTGTGTTGTAGGTGGGATTCTCCTGGTGATTTTATTAAAGAAGTAGAAGAACATGCACGTATCGAACGTAACGGTGTTGATATTCCATCTGAATAACCCCAAAAAAAGAATTTCAAAATGTTGATAAAATGATTATTTACAGTTGGTTTTGTCGTGTAAACGCTTCTTTAGGCTCTATAAGCTCGTCTACTTTAAACACCGATGTCGTGGTTTTTAATGCATTGCAGTGATGTTATCAAGCCTCTGCGGACAATATTTTGCTGCGAACAGCATAACTATGGCATATTGCGGATCATAACTGCTTCATAACGCCTTGTCTTGCCATAATAACAGTTGAAATAATCCTACGCCGGTTTACTTTATTGTAGCGAAAAAGTTTTATAAAGTTACAACACTGCCTTGTCACGCTTGATTAGGTTTAAAAAGAGCTCACTGAAGTTATATTTATCCTATTCCAGCTTAAACTCATTGTTTTGCTTTGAAAATATTTTACAAAGTTTAAGGGCCGTTTTGCACGGACTAAATGTCGGTCGTGCTAAATTTAGAGTATTATGGAGCTTAAGCACGGGAATATAAGCTTTAAAGTCGAACATCGAAATTTCTATGCACAACGTTAAAGCTTAGATGCTTTTGCTTCTTGCGCGGATTCGATAATCTAAATTTACTCCATGTAAAACGGCCCTAAGTCTCGTGTAAAACAAGAACTTTTGGCAGTTAATAACTTTTTTTTACTGAACCTCCGCGCGTTAACTCAGTATTAAATTCAGTCTCGTGTAAGAGCACTCTAAAATTTAATTTTTGCTCTTAAAGACTGTTAAAGGTTTTAAAAAGGCTTATGACGCTGTTGGTCAACATCTTAGGTACAAATTAGTAACTTAGATTTAGCCCATTCCACTCTTTGCTTTCCACACTTATCACCTGTCCACCTAAATAATTCAAACTACCATAAAATCACACGCCACCATATGGTGGAGGCGCATTCTTGCTAATGATCATAAATTATAGCTCTTTGTAGTGTTCAGTTCCATCTCGTATTACTCACCAGATATTTTATATACCAGTTGTAAGTCTTCGTATCACCAGCTAATCGAATATTGTTAAAAACCTCTTATTTGAGAACTTCTTTTATCAAGTCTCCTATGGTCCTAGGCCATTAATACACGTGTGTTAGAAGAAGAATCCCATTTCTATTCTAAAGTTTTTCTAAGCTACTTTTAATTAGACTTTTAAAAAACAAACCCTAGCATGATAATACGGGCCAAAAAGTGCAGGATAAAGTATTAAAAAAATTATTGAATATTCTTACCGAAACGGTGGTGACTGTACATGAATTTGCGCGTGGACGGAACGTAGCTATCTGCCATTTTCGTCTCATTTGTGCCAAGACCTTAAATTTCATATAATTAAATTTTATGCTAAACGCTACCCTTTCTGTCATTAAAGTTATTTTTAATGCCTCTGCAATTTCATAGTAAAAATAATTAAAATTTGGCTCTAAGGGTCGTTTCACACGTAGTGAGTTGCAGTGCTGCCTTATGACCTCATTTTGCTATCAAAAATATTTAAAGATCCTGTAGCCAGGGGCGGATCTACATATGAACTAATACGGCTTAAGACCTGGGCCTCCAAAGGTTAAAGGGTCCACAAAAATAAATTATTATAAAGCAAAAATGAACTTTAAACCTCAATTTAAAGATTCTTAAATCTTACAAAAAATGGGGGCCCATTGGATTTCAATAGTTAGGGTCCCGAAAAATCTAGATCCGCCCCTGCCTGTAGCTATTAGCAATCCGCTATCTAACGCTAAGCTACTCACCCTTTACCATTCTCCCACCAATTGCTAAAAGTTCGTTGTAGAGGGGTAGAGAGTAAGTAGCGAGCGTATTGCAAATAGTTACAGAATCCCTGGACTGATTTAAAAGCTCATACCACTACAAAACGACGTCAGAAAGCAGCTCTTTGATACTTGTAATAAGACATTTAAAGCCCAGTTACATATAGTTACACATAAGGCACTTAAGGCTATATATATTTTTTATTTTAGTTGACTACAACAAAAGGGGGCAAATTCAATCGTTTCATTCCATAATTTTGTGAATTAACAATTAATTAATTTCATATTTGGCTTAATTTTCCGGTTTCCATTAAAATACAATAAATATTTCTTACCTCTCCATTACAGAAACAGAAGAGTATGGCAACACAAAGACCCTGTAATAAATATTTAAATTAAACGACGCTTTTCTGATTTTATTTATACAGTGTAAACAGTGGCGTAGGGTAATTTTTCATTTGTGTAAGTAAAAAAATTTGCATTTTATGATGCTTAATTTAATCTTAACTTTTGTTGGCGTATGCTAACGTTGTTATTTAAACATTTTATTTCTTCGAAATTTAAACTAAAATTTAAGCTAAAAGTCCTTAACCTTAAATTAATGCAGAATAATTATTACAACCCGTTGTACGTGTGTAAAAAAAGTACATTTCGTAAAACAAATTAAGGGCACCGCAATCAAAACTTATGTTTACGTACGCCACTGTTTGTTTTATCGTGCATGTGATAAACAGAAAATTCGTAATTAAGAAAATTAGAGCTATTAAAATTTCAAAAGTTTAATTAAAACTTAATTTGTATTTATTTTGGTGTTCATACAGGGTGTTTCAAAAGTTGCATGAAAAATACTATCAAAAGGAATCGATATTTTTGGTAAGGACAAATTCTACACTGTTTTTGAATCGGAGCGGTTATTTTTTGTGCCCACAAGTAGTCCAGCGAAATTTTATATGGCAAAGTGTTTGTCCCTACTCAATGCGCAATTGAGTATTGTACGCAACGTACAATAGTTTTCCTACAACTCAAAAAATTATTTTTTGCTTAAATTATTTTACTTAAAGAAATAATTCAAGAAATAATTCAAGGAGCTTTTGATTATTAAATGAAACTAAATTTTACATCATAATGGCCTTAAATTTGTTTAAATTTATTTAAATATGCAATTTTTATTAGTTTCTTTTCTACAAAAGGGATGTTTTTAACAATACACGTCGTGAGACGTGAGCAAACTTTTTTTATTCCTACGATAAGTTATTTTAATAATTAAATTGAGGACAAGTTAAGTTAATGAAAACTTGAACAAACCAAACTATCGAAATTCCCCAGTCGAATTTACTAGCTATTTTCACGTACGTTCCAACATCAATTGGCGACTTTATTAAAATTCCATCAATTTTACACCCTCGAGATTTCGAGAGTTATAAAATAGACTATCTATTTCCATTTAAATTTTTTAAACTTTCTTTAGGTAGACATTTCTCATTTTCCAACATTTCCTTTTAAGCCTCCTCTTGTTAATTATTAAAATTATGTTTTGCAACTCAAAAATCTTCAACATAAATCTTTTTTTTTTAACAAGTAATTCCTACTTGTATTGCCAACAAAATTGACTTATTATATTTTGAACATTGTCCTACTCTCGTGTAATTTTCGTAAATAAATTGGTCTTAGGAAAACTTAACAATGTTGACACATTAATTAATTTAGTTGTAAACACAAACCTGTAAGGAAGCCGTAACTGCTGATACAACTTCATAAGCGTGTTCCCAAGGATGATTTTGTTCTGGTCGAAAAGGCGTCAAAAGGAAATTTAAACCAAGTAATGGCACCAACAATAGAGTTGCTCTAAAAAAACATTTTTTTTTAATTTTAACGCTTGTTTTTAAAGAAAATTTTACCTTAAGGCTTGTAACGAAGTTCTTGAAGTTCCCGAATTTCCTTGTATGTGAGGACCTCTTCTTAATTTTATTAATAAAACTCTCAAAATGTTGAATAAAAATATTACGTTAAGAAATACCGTTGCGCATACTGGAACTTGAAGAATTATATTGTATTTTCCTTCGTTCATCCAACATCTAAAGAAAATAAAAGTTTGTTAAAATAACCAATATTCAAGTAATTTTAGAAATTGGTGCTAATAAGACATACGAGACATATAGTTTAAGCTAAATAGATAAAACACATCGGGAAAACATTGGAAAATTGTATTTCTGGTGAGTATTGTAATGTCAGATTTAAGTGGGCGATGGGGGCTTACGCTCTTTTAACTAAACCGTTCAGGAAGAACTAATAATGAGAAAATCGTATGTTACCTAAAGATGTTATTTACTAAACATAGAGGGTGGATCAGTAGGTCTGTACTAGTGACCCACCCTGTATAGTAGTTTAAAGAGGTATTGTTAACACGTTGAAATAAGTGTCATCTTCTATTTAAAAAATTAAAGCCCTATGCCCTCTTCAGATGTTGGATCTACATTCAATGACCCCTTAATGGATGCAAGATCCTAAGGCTCATCTTCTTTAGTCGGATGCAAGGACCGAAGCTTCGTTTGAAAGTTTAAGGCGTTGCCCCCATTTTTACTTTGCAGTAGAACCCCATGCTTACATCTTCCCACTTATGACGTCATTTCCGTTACAGATTGTCTGCCTCTTTTACAGCCATTTTGACATCATACCCTCAATTCCCACATCTCACTCTCCAAATTACCATCAATAACTTTGAGGGCCATTTTGAATTTTTAAATTGGTGCTCCTACTCTCTTTTTTAAATTCGTACTTCACGCCTATTTTTAGGCGCCATCTTGTAGTAGTATTATTAAATTTACACTCCCATTTGCCTCCAAATTTAAATTTCTTGCCATTTTAATTATGATGTGACGTCACATCTAGTGAAGAGGTGTTTATTACTCTCCAAACAGCTCAGTTTTTATATTTGGAAATATCGAAAGGGTGTAAAATGTTTATGTTTTTTATGCATTAAATGGAAAAGTTATAAAACAAAAGTGATGTACACGTTCTCATTTTGATTGCTGGATGTAATGTTTAAAAATGTTTTAGATGGTAATAAAAGATCAAACATTATCTGATAAATAAGGCAGGATCAGTAGAAGAATTTTGATAACAAAAATATTAGTTTTTGGTAAATCGATGAGAATTTGATACGTGTCTTATACAGTGTTCTAATTTTTTTTTCTAGTTTCTCACTGCTCATAAACGAATGAATTGCATCAAATAAAAATATCGCCTCAGAAGCAGAGAAGATAAAAATATGAGGTAAGAAAATGTGAATGGAAAGAAATTCAATGGAGCAATGAAGGTTATCGGAAAAATTTTTGATAAAAGATTTTAATCCAATTACTAATATCTCGTGCAATTTTATACGAAGGCGTACTTTTAGTCGTTCCATTTTATTTCATATTGGTAATAAAGTGCATCTTACGTGGTGAAATGGTGATTTTACTGAAATGTACAACCCAACTATTCAAATACGAGATGTTTTTGGAAATGGCAGTTAGCATTGATAGTAAAAAATACCATTACAGATCATAAAAATGTTGCAACTTTATAAAAAGTTGCAATAAAAAGTACGATTCCATCAATATTTTACCACATATCGAGAAAAAGAAAATCTTGTCAACACACATTTGTTAATTCTGTTCATTCAATTTTCTACTACAGTGCTTTTACAGGAGGAAAAATTGGTGTGGTTCATTTCGAGTTATTAATAGCGAGGACATTAAATATGATGGATAAGCGCACCTGATGTCTTGTTAAAGAAATTTTCTAACTTCTCAGATTAAGACTCGAATAAGTTACAAATTTACTATGTTGCCAAAAGATAAATTATTTTCTTAAACGGAAAATGGAAGAACTCAGTTAAATTTGTCACGTATATTTGGCAAATTGACTTAATTTTTATACAGGGTGGCCCATCGAAAACGAAACAAGGGCGTTTTCTCATATCTTATGTCATTTCTCCAAAATTATTGGTCCAAATTTTAAAACTGACACATCGATGAAAAGATAATTAAAAGAGCTTTTAAATGATATGTCACTTGACCTCTTTTTTTATTAAAATTTTTGGGATTGATTGCACCACCTCTGAAGTGTTGAAGTAGTAGCTGTGTTCAAAGTATCAAATAAAAGTATCTCCCACCAAAATAAAATCGATAGGTTCGAGCGATTTATAAAAACACCCTTCTTTCGTTTTCGCCGGGCCATCCTGTATAATATATATGGTGACAATCTTGCAGTTTAAAATACTTCCTTCGACACCAGAATTTACTTGGATGGAAAATTCCTGACATACTTATTTCAGTAGTTATAAATTATAGGTTCGTTTAGACTGATGGCTTAACGTACCCTCCGAAACACAATCAAGTGCTGAGTCTGTACTACACTACCCTAACTTCTACAAGTTATTGTCTTAAGAAATGTAAGGTGAAATTTACTACCCTAACAGGGCCTACTATGCTGATAATAAAAAGTTATTAATTACAGCTTAATCTGCACTGATGGCTTAATGTACCCTCCAAAGGACTTCAAGTGCTAGTGCGCTGATACGGTACTACACTACCCTAACTTCTACAAGTTATTTTCTTAAGGAATGTAAGGTGAAATTTACTACCCTAACAGGGCCTACCATGTTGATAATAAAAAGTTATTAATTACAGCTTACTCTGCACTGATGGCTTAACATACCTTCCAAAAAGGACTTCAAGTGCTAGTGCGCTGAGTCAGTACTACACTACCCTAACTTCTACAAGTTATTGTCTAAAGGAATGTAAGGTGAAATTTACTACCCTAACAGGGCCTACCATGTTGATAATAAAAAGTTATTAATTACAGCTTACTCTGCACTGATGGCTTAACATACCTTCCAAAAAGGACTTCAAGTGCTAGTGCGCTGAGTCAGTACTACACTACCCTAACTTCTACAAGTTATTGTCTAAAGGAATGTAAGGTGAAATTTACTACCCTAACAGGGCCTACCATGTTGATAATAAAAAGTTATTAATTACAGCTTACTCTGCACTGATGGCTTAACATACCTTCCAAAAAGGACTTCAAGTGTTAGTGCGCTGAGTCAGTACTACACTACCCTAACTTCTACAAGTTATTGTCTAAAGGAATGTAAAGTGAAATTTACTACCATAACAGGGCCTACCATGCTGATAATAAAAAGTTATTAATTACAGCTTAATCTGCACTGATGGCTTAATGTACCCTCCAAAGGACTTCAAAAGCTAGTGCGCTGAGTCGGTACTACACTACCCTAACTTCTACAAGTTATTGTCTTAAGGAATGTAAGGTGAAATTTACTACCCTAACAGGGCCTACTATGCTAATAATAAAAAGTTATTAATTACAGCTTAATCTGCAGTGATGGTTTAACGTACCCTCCAAAGGACTTCAAGCGCTAGTGCGCTGAGTCGGTACTACACTACCCTAACTTCTACAAGTTATTTTCTTAAGGAATGTAAGGTGAAATTTACTACCCTAACAGGGCCTACCATGTTGATAATAAAAAGTTATTAATTACAGCTTACTCTGCACTGATGGCTTAACATACCTTCCAAAAAGGACTTCAAGTGCTAGTGCGCTGAGTCAGTACTACACTACCCTAACTTCTACAAGTTATTGTCTAAAGGAATGTAAATTGAAATTTACTACCATAACAGGGCCTACCATGCTGATAATAAAAAGTTATTAATTACAGCTTAATCTGCACTGATGGCTTAATGTACCCTCCAAAGGACTTCAAAAGCTAGTGCGCTGAGTCGGTACTACACTACCCTAACTTCTACAAGTTATTGTCTTAAGGAATGTAAGGTGAAATTTACTACCCTAACAGGGCCTACTATGCTAATAATAAAAAGTTATTAATTACAGCTTAATCTGCAGTGATGGTTTAACGTACCCTCCAAAGGACTTCAAGCGCTAGTGCGCTGAGTCGGTACTACACTACCCTAACTTCTACAAGTTATTTTCTTAAGGAATGTAAGGTGAAATTTACTACCCTAACAGGGCCTACCATGTTGATAATAAAAAGTTATTAATTACAGCTTACTCTGCACTGATGGCTTAACATACCTTCCAAAAAGGACTTCAAGTGCTAGTGCGCTGAGTCAGTACTACACTACCCTAACTTCTACAAGTTATTGTCTAAAGGAATGTAAAGTGAAATTTACTACCATAACAGGGCCTACCATGCTGATAATAAAAAGTTATTAATTACAGCTTAATCTGCACTGATGGCTTAATGTACCCTCCAAAGGACTTCAAAAGCTAGTGCGCTGAGTCGGTACTACACTACCCTAACTTCTACAAGTTATTGTCTTAAGGAATGTAAGGTGAAATTTACTACCCTAACAGGGCCTACTATGCTAATAATAAAAAGTTATTAATTACAGCTTAATCTGCAGTGATGGTTTAACGTACCCTCCAAAGGACTTCAAGTGCTAGTGCGCTGAGTCGGTACTACACTACCCTAAATTCTACAAGTTATTGTCTTAAGGAATGTAAGATGAAATTTACTAACCTAACAGGGCCTACCATGCTGATAATAAAAAGTTATTAATTACAGCTTAATCTGCACTGATGGCTTAACGTACCCTCCAAAGGACTTCAAAAGCTAGTGCGCTGAGTCGGCACTACACTACTCTAACTTCAACAAGTTATTGTCTTGAGGAATGTAAGGTAAAATTAACCACCCTAACAGGACCTACTCTGCGGGCAGTAAAAAGTTATTAATTTCAGGTTAATCTGGGCTGATGGCTTAACCGTACTCTCCAAAGGACTTTAAGTGCTAGTGTTGTGAACCGGGACTACACTAACCTAATTCTTGCAGCAGGTAGCTGGGTGCATGGTGAAATTTTTCACCTTTAACAGCTTATTCTGTGCTTGTGAAGTTACTAAATTACACAAGGCCTGGTTAACATAATATGGCTTTTCCGAACAAATCGGAGGCAATTCTTTTAATAAATTAAAATCCCTGCATAAAAAAAACATAACGGTATGGTAAGACGCGTAATTAAATCGAGGCCACCCGGTATATGAAACTTATCGATTCATCAAAATATTGAACCACGTCTCGCTAACTTATCAACTTGAAATTTTTGCATAAATTAGGGGTTTGTTCTTGAACCGAAGGGTAAATTTGGAATTGTTATCCAATTTTTTGCAGTTTTGCACGATTCGTTACGTAATGGCCATTTCGCCACGATTCAAATTTAATAAACGAGCTTAACGTCGCGCGTCGAATGAAATTGTTGCTCTAGGCATCAAGTCCCGTGTTGTTTTAGGCCAACGGCCTAGGACTCGCACTAGTTTTGAATACAAATGCGTATTATTCTAACTATTTAATGCAATTTTTTTGTGACGATTTCAATTATTTTTTGTTGGACAATTCGAATAGAATAGAATTCTATATACTAGAATAGAATAGTAATAGAATTTTCTATAACGAAACAAAATTTTAGTTGTTGAGTCTAGTGTGATTGTCTGTATATTGGCGCATCTGTCTGTCCATATCTTCTTGACGTTGTCTGTGTGCGTCTATCTCTTTGTCTGTGTTGTAGCTCTGCTGACTATTTTTTCGTCCACCTAACGGTGGAACGCCATTATTCGTTATTAACCGCCATCTTTGATTTGAACAAATGTTGCGGAAAAATGAAATAAAGTTGATGTCAACATTACGACGTAATAACGAAGGGTTGAAACCTCCCATGTCACCCCACTAACGTCATTTTCAGATTACACGAACTCAATTTCGATTTTTCTTCTTACAAACACTAATTACCGATTATTAACAATTATAAATTAAATGACTTGACTGTGATTAAAATATTTCGACAAACTTCACTAAGTAGCAATTCCCATTTAATTATTAAAGTTAATTTTTGGCTTAATTTCCGGTCAAGGTTTACCCTAAAATAATAAGCAGATTAGGCTTATGTGCGTAATATCCGCTCTATAATAATTTTTCACTATACCAAATTTTTTTTATTTTTATAAATTATTAACGTTGTAAGCAAGAAGTAGAGAAATGGAAAAATGAAGGAAATTTTCGAACAAATATTTATTTAAAGGTTATGTTATAGTAGGTCTCTTGTGGTCCAATTGTACGTCACGAACGTCAACATATAATTAAGTTAGGGGCAAGCAAGAACTAATGACAATCTCAATGAAAATGGAAAATGTCGGGTATTTTCATTATTTAAATTAAATTATACCACAAAACATGATGTATAATAATAATAATAACTACCTTGCTCGTCTGTCGTTGTTGATATTAAAATTTAATTTCCATTCTCGTTACTAATTGGACTTAATTTTTTTTAATTATAAATGTTAAGTACCAAGAACTTTTTCCGATTAGAACGTTTTAAAGTTGGTAGAAGTGAGGTTTCTCTGTGAAAGAAGGTGGAAATCTTTTTATTAATTACCAGAGGTGGCGATGATGGTTGTTAATCTAAAGATAAAGTCTTAAAAGTAAGTGCTGACCCAGATTTTCGCAACGTCATAATCTAAGATAAATCTTTTGGCGAGGATTAATTTAAGTTTTTTCTATTTAAACAAAGGGAAATTTTTCAACACTTGGTCATTTTCAATTTTCTTCACTCTTGTTATTTCCTATATCATCGACTACAACTAAGTAAGGTCTTGAAAGCGTTCGGAAAATATTAATGGCATTATAATGGGTATATACGTATACGTTGTTGATAAGGGTAAATAATATGATTATGTGAATCACATAGAGCCTCTACATGTCATCCACAATTTAATTATCGATCAAAGCACCAATTTATATTGTAATTAAATGCGACTCAAAGGAATAACAAATAATATGCAGGCTTTTTTATTACTAGCGTCGTTAAGCCGTTTTGGAAATTGAAATTTTTTAAATTTGTTTATAGTTCGATGCACTACTGAAATTTTACATAGTGAACCCGGAACTAATTCTCGTTGGAATTCTCAAATATAAGCAAATAATGACCAATTTTGGAAAAAACTACGTATTTCGTTCTTTGTTAATATTGTTGAACATTTTTTGGTGTAAACGTTAAATAATGTTAATTGTGAAGCTGGCTTGGTAAAACATATAATATAAGCTTTCTACAAAATAAAATTTATGGCCACGGATCTCTTCTTTATTAATTGAGAGTCTTTTGAAGAGTGAAAAAATTTGAAGAAAATCATAAAAAGTGTAATTTTTGAAATTCAACTCCAATTTTGGGGGTGTTCCACTCCTCGGAAGGCTGGGGACTTTTAGTATGATAATAAGGGCTACAAGTACTACACAATCGCGAAGGTTTCAGCTTTATGCGAATTAGTCCCGGGTCCAATGCTAAATGCACTGTTCGCAAATCCTACCAAACGATTATAAATAATTTACTCCAATAAACCGACGCTCGTAGTTAAACACCCTCTGTATTCAACAACATAATAATATCCAATAATTATCCGTTTTTATTATTCATTTGTTTGTTTCTTTAAGAATAACAATAAAGAGAATGATGAAAATAATTTTCCGCGCGAATAAATTTCAACGAAATAAGTTGGTAAATCGCTTTGTTGTTGGCTTCATAATTTTTTTTTTGTAAAATTGTATTTTAATATAGTATTAATATCTAAACGAGAAGGCTTAGGAATGTGACAACAGAGGTTTTAATTTGGTTCGAGAGGTCACCCTTAAATACCCTTAAGCGTTCTTGATACAGTTTTATTTTAATAGCGCGCTATACATAGGGATTTTTGTGTATCTCTAAGAATTCTTTTAGAAAATTTTCAAAAATTGAAATTGTTACGGAGATGAGCCAAAAAAATTAAAAATTGAAAATTTAGTTTATCGATGGTAGTTTTCAAATGGTAACTTTAGAAAAAAAAATGCTCGAGAAAATTGTTTAGAAGGTTGAAAGAGCTATCAAATGATACTAAACTTGACATTTTATCACATCGACGCTAGGCGTCGCCATGTTCAACTTTTTATTTTTTTATGGAAACTTATGTTTTTGAAGAAAATAAATTACTGAGTTGGCTTTTCTAAATTCGGATACCAAACCAATCTTTTACAAAAAAAATAAGTCCTCGTAAGAAAATGAAAAGTTGAACGTCGCGACGCCTAGCGTCGATCTGATAAAAAGTCGAGTTTAGTATCGATTGATATGTCTTTTGACGTCCTAAACAATTTTCTCGAGAATTTTTTTTATAAAGTATACCATTTTCAAACTACAGTCTAAAAACGTAACTACCGATTTTCAGTTTTTACGTTATCTCAGTAACCAGTTTGAATTTTGAAAATTTTTAAACAGATTCTTAAAGCTTATTGTATTATACAACTTTTTGCTCAATTAACCGATTTCATAACTTTTATTGTTTCCGAGATAACAACGTTGGCACCACTTAAAAAAAGTTATCCTGTGTATAGTTTGAAAATACATATAAGAACTCAACTTCTATAAGTCAACACTTGCTCATGAGCTTATGCCAATACACAATAACCAACCCTATGGTAAATCATACACCATCACCATGATTATTGTGTTGTAAGGCCCAAACTTGGGATCTTAGTAAAAATACCTTATTAGCCTAGCTCACACTCTCACAGGTATGACGGGGTAGGTCCGAGTTCAAATGCAAACTAAAATTAAATTAAAAAGTATACTGCTCCCTTCTGGAGCTAGCTATTGAAATCTATTTACAAACAAAATGACAGGGGTGAGCGGAGACCGAGGCCCTACAGTAGTACCGGGGCTACTGCAGGGCAGGGCATATGGAGGGAAAGTGCGGAGGCCTAAATTTAATAGCCACTCTTAGAGTCATAGCTACCACACGGGGACACCTCTGATAGTTTAGGTAGGGGGCATTAGGGCGTCCGAGGAACGACCTGCTAACTCCACAATCACACTCTCTTATCTATCGAAAGGTACTCCTACTTATAGCTTTGCCACCACTTAAGGCGGAGAACCAATGAGAGCGCTGCTTGGACTTGGTTGTAAGTGGGAACGTCGACACCTCGTGTGCTAACACTAGACTTATCAATTTCACGGTTAATTAATGAAGTTTTTATTAAAATGTTATCACAAGTTTACAAGGACCGGGTTCGCGCTAACAGTAGTTTTCTAAATAACCCAATCTCATCGATCTACGATTATGATTACTAATCTTAAACGACATTAAAAATTCCCAATGGCATTTAATTACTTAATGAAATAGATAAGAACAAAATTAAGGAATTTTAATTAAAAGATTAATAAACAGGGGGAGAAAAATTAAGCTGATGTGATGAGCAACTGTTGACTTATAGAAGTCGAGTTCTTATATGTATTTTCAAACTATACCGTTAATGGTTTGTAAATACCCACAACCTGAAAAATGAAAAAGAAGTTGTTTGTAACGATTGGAAAGTTTAAGCATTATTTCCTTGTTGAATGAAAATTCGGCGAGTTATTAATCGTTTTTTGTTATTACATATTATTAGTGTCTAGTTGTTGTGGATGGTTTATTAATAAAAGTTCTCGGGATCTTATAAATAAAGTATCGATTATACATTTCTATGATTTATTACTCGATTTTTGAATTACTTATTGTTCGGTTTAACTAATACTCGTTTCATTTACTTTAATCACTGTTTGTTTACCAACATTGATTTTATCGGCGTCTCTCGCAAATGACCACAAATTAGAGAAATTAACAAGCGATCCAAACTAGAGCATCCTATAGCCAACTTATAAAATCGGTGGAATTAATTTTAATTATTTAAAATTTAAATGTTTAATTTTAGAACGTTTGATGGTTGACATGTCAAACGCCTCGAGTTAAGAGATGTGAATTATTTACACGCACACACTTTAGTAAAATTATACGTAAATTTAACATCGCTAACCAATTGGCACATATCTTGTTAAAATCTCATTAGTTTACAATTTATCTGATGTTGATTAAATATTCTGTAATTAATAAGATTGTCGCTGATTTTAGAGTTGAGGCATTAAAGTTTACATCGACTTTTGATTAAATATTGATTTTTAATTTAATATTATCTAACGATATACATAAGTGCAAGAACTAAATTAATATCGGATAAATTTAAAATATGTCGTATTTAACCGCACAGTGTGAAAATTTAATTGGTTTAAAAAAATAGTGATTTGCGCATTAGAATGTGCATTAAAAAAATTACAATTTGCAATATAATTAACAAATTGTCCATTCCATAAATTAATTATGAAAATAAAAAATTAATACTTCAGTAATGTTTGATGAGCTTTGTTTTCAAGTTGAATAAGATATCGTTGAACTGCAGTTATTTTTCTCTTTTCAAAAATATAAGTTTGTTGTAAAGTTAAATTTTTTTTGCTAATTTAATTTGCGCACTTGGTCAGATGTAAATTGCAGCGGAAAAAATAATAAAAAATAAAAGTTGGTTTCTTACTTTTAACCTAAGCCACAACTCATAAGTGCCCCCTGCCAATTTCCTAGGTCGCTCGCTGCAGTTTACAATCGCGGGCTCAACTCGATACTTTTGAAATGACTCCGATAAAAAAAATAAGTACAAAGAACTAAAGATTAATCATTCACATTATCACATTACACAATAAAATAATAAATGTGTAGAAATATTGTAGGAATGGGACCTCAAATTTGAACTTTCCTGCATTGATGTGACAGCCACGTATGAGGCAATAATTTGTTTTGTCTTAGTGAACTTGGATTGCCTTTCCTCACATGAACTCGCGGTTGTATTTTGTATCATTACTATGTGGTTATACTTTCGCTGTCCCATCCTCTTGATTTATTTCATCTGAATGTCGTGTTATTCGCACTAGACTCAATTTCGACTACTTTTGTGTTTTATATATTTATGTCAGTTCTTTTATCTTTTAAAAGACACTATCGATCTCTTTACGCATATTGTAAAGTAATAGACACGATAGTATGAAAAGCTTTCAAAATTTCAAGACGATTTTCGAGTAGTGATATAGTTATTTATGAACCTAGTGCAGAAAGACAAGTTTTCCGCGTGAATGCGGTATTTAAGTACGAGCGACGTAGGAGCGAGTGCCTTCATTATTGCCTGAACGCGGGAAAATTATTTACACATGAGGACTGTACAATATTTTTTGTATTCACTGCAAACCCACTCTGCGATCGACCGGGAAACACTGCTTCCCGGCCTAGTAGACCGGGAACCAATCTGTCAAAACCACATAATTTGCTTCCCGGTGTAGTAGATCGAAAAGCAGTGTTTCCTGGTCGATCACAGAGTGCGTCAATCGTCACTTTCGAAGCAGTCAGTACAAAAGGGTATTATTCTTGTTTTCGAAAGATATGGAATCCAAAAATGGTGTTATTAGAGATACCAAAAGCTAGCAGAAACCTTTAAAACGCCACTTGATGTGGCTTCTGTAAAATTCGCCATCAAATCTCTATCCTGTCCTGACAGTTAAAGAATTTTTTTTAACCAGCCAAGGGTGCAAGTTTTTATTTTTTTTTTGGGGTCTACTACCGGGGGGGGGGGGGGGGCGTTAGTGCATAATCCGCGGGTCTTCTGTCCTAGCCTGTCCCTATCTCTACCTTATCCTGACATTTTTTAAAATATTTTTTAACCAGCCAGGGGTGCAAGTTTATTTATTCTTTTTGGGACCGACCACCGGGGGGGGGGGGGTAGTGGATAAACTGCGGGTCAATGTCTTCTGTTCTAGCCTGTCCCTATCCCTACCATGTCCTGACATTTTTTTAAATGTTTTTTAACCAACCAGGGGTGCAAGCTTTTATTTTATTTTTGGGACCGACCACCGGGGGGGGGGGCGTTATTGGATAAACCGCAGGTCAATGTCTTCTGTTCTAAACTGTCCCTATCCCTACCATGTCCTGACATTTTTTAAAATGTTTTTTAACCAACCAGGGGTGCAAGCTTTTATTTTATTTTTGGGACCGACCACCGGGGGGGGCGTTAGTGGATAAACCGCGGGTCAATGTCTTCTGTTCTAACCTGTCCCTATCCCTACCATGTCCTGACATTTTTTAAAACGTTTTTTAACCAACCAGGGGTGCAAGCTTTTATTTTATTTTTGGGACCGACCACCGGGGGGGGGGCGTTAGTGGATAAACCGCGGGTCAATGTCTTCTGTTCTAACCTGTCCCTATCCCTACCATGTCCTGACATTTTTTAAAACGTTTTTTAACCAACCAGGGGTGCAAGCTTTTATTTTATTTTTGGGACCGACCACTGGGGGGGGGGGGTTAGTGGATAAACCGTGGGTCAATGTCTTCTGTTCTAACCTGTCCCTATTCCTACCATGTCCTGACATTTTTTTAAATGTTTTTTAACCAACCAGGGGTGCAAGCTTCTGTTTTATTTTTGCCCCCGACCACCGGGGGGGGGGCGTTATTGGATAAACCACGGGTTACTGTCTTCTGTTCTAGCCTGTTCCTATCTCTACCATGTCCTAACATTTTTTTAAATATTTTTAACCAGCCATGGGTGCATTTATATTTCTTTTTGGGGCCGAACACCGGTGTGGATCGCGTTCGTGGATACACCGCGGGTCACTGTCTTATGTCTTAGCCTGTCCCTGTTCGTATTGACATCTTTACTTTTACTAACCCTTAAAATGTTAATAATTACCTAACTGGTAAGACACTAAAGTAATTTTAATTTTATTAGGCGTTAGAGAGATTTATTGCATTTTTTGAAAAGGGTGACGCTAGATGGGGCCACATATTGTTTTTACGCTGAATCTCATGACAGCGTCTCTCTAGAGTTTTAATTTTGAAGACACTTAAAATCTGTTGTCTACAAGACTGAATTTATTACCCGGGATAATTTAAAAAATGAAATATTAGGCTGCCATCAATAAAATTTCTTTGGGGTAATTGAACACATCACTTGAACGTTTTTCAACTTTGTTTTCAATAATTTTCCTATAATCTAGTTACCGATGGAAGTCAAATGGAAACACCTTGTACATACGTTTAAGTGACAAATTTTGCTTACACAAGGAAGAAAATTGTTTTTTTGTTTATTTATTTAAAAAACTTATTTACGCCGTATTTTACGCCTCGGAAAACACCTTTTCTTTCATTTTGTAAATTTTTTTTTCATAATAATATCAACATCCATCTAAAAAAGTAATAAAAGTAAACAAAAGTTTTCACCTTTTACTAATATTTACGAACATTTTTATACTTATTGTTCAGCAGAAGCAAAGTGTCAAATCTCGATGATAGATCGAATACCATTTGATACCTATACAACAGCGAGAAATCTTGGGAAAAACTCTTCATTTTTTCAACTTTAGCAACAATATTTAAAATTGTTTTCCTCTTTTCTCCAGCACTTGTAAAATGAATTTGCTTGTATTCTCTTGGGCACATTCAAGTGGTATCTAAGGAATCGCGTGAGTAGATGTGGGAAGTATATAAATTCAAAAGTCGAAATACGTGTGATGGGACAATTTGTAAAAAAAGGGGTAAAATAACAATAAAATGTTTATAAATTTTCGATAGAAACATAAATCTTGATGAGATTTTAAAATTGTAAGTTGGAAATGTTACAATCAAGTTTTATGAGCTATGAGCTTTTCTTTTTTCAACTACGTCCTATTTCCTAATAATTTATTTAACAAATGGAAATTGTTTGCCACCTACGTATTAAAGCTTAAATATGAGAATTCCACGCTGTGGCGTTGAATTTTTATTATTTCTTTTACACCTTTGTGATTATTGTAAATAATTTAACAATTATTATGGCATTAACTAAAATAAATTTGTAGAAAATCAGATAGTGGGTTTTTCAACTAATCGGTGATTTGGACAAATAAGGACAATGTCCTAAAATTAACGGGTAAAGTGTACGTACAGTACCACCATGCTTACAGAAACTCTGGAAAATGTTAGTACAGTTTCCAAAGGCAAATATCGGCATCGATTTCGAAAATCTACGTATGTGGCTGAAAATTTCGATTCAAGCATCTTCAGGGGTGTGTAACATGGGTAGATTCCACCAATATTTTGTTTTTAGGGGGTGCTTTTTTAAAACTAACTATTCTTTTAAGAAGGCATGGTACCTACTTTAAGTCTTTACGGTCGCTGATTACGTCCCATTACACTTGCAGTTACTCTTTTAACTGTTGAGGGCACATTTATCAGATGTTGCACATCTCTAGGAGTGGTAAACTTTTTTCTATCTTTTTTTACGCTTTTAATACTAGCTAATTCCAAATTTACAGCCACATATTTATGCAGTTTTTCTGGGTTAAAACCTGAGAAGAAGCTGTTATATGCGAAATAAGACAAAACAATTTGGACGAATTCGGAATTCTTTTAAGTACTCTTACACACAATTGTTTGGCATAAAAACATAACCTCACTTGATCTTTACGTTAAAAGCACTCGAGGTCTGTAAATAATAATTTTAAGGGTTTAAATTAAATGAGAAAAACTTTTTAGCTATAATTATTACTTAAAATACGAATTTTAAAACAAAATAAATTATATATTACATCTATGACGTCATCACACAAAATTACTGGCAGATAGGTATAAATTTTAAAAACATTCCATTAAATATGAAAAAAATCAACAAACAAAAATTCCATAAATAGTTTTAAAGTAACAGAATGCGGTTTTATAATGACCGGGAAAAAATCATTAACTGAAAATAAGCTCGTTAGGATTATACAATGGGGTAGCCTTCAAAAAAACAATAAATATAAATAGGCTTCGAATGAATAAGAAATCTTGAACTTTTTAAATAGAACGAATTTTAATAAAAATTATAATACTCCAATTTCTTCAAGAGGCTTTAAATAAAAGCGTGGGTTTATAATGAAACGCAAGAAACTTTTTCAGGGCATTGCAAGCGCTTAAGTAGACTTAGGTGAAAGATTAAGTTGATGAAGTTTCTTCAAAACAAGAGAACATCAAAATTATCCCTTAATCAAGTAGGTAATGGATTAGGTTGTCATTGCGAGATTTTTAGGTTATGTAAAGTATACTCGAAAAATATCAAAGACGATAGAAATGCCACGATTGATGACCTGAACAAAATATCTTGAGACAACCTTTTTGAGCCTTGGGTCCTTACAGTGTGGCCTTGTGACCCATTGTTTGTTTCGATGCAGAAAGTATGAGCCAATCCAAACGATCGATCCTTTGTATATCACCTGACAAGCTCACATTAATCGAACTCATTATTTCTACGACTATAAAATTTCAGCAAGCTATATTTGTAGTCACGTCGACGCGTCGCACCTCGTACTACCCATAGCACTGCACTTAGCATTGCACCGAAAAAATAAATAAAAATTATGGGAGTGGGCACATTGAAGTACCGACTGCGCTCTCATGTAAAACAATGTTTTTATTTAATTTTTTGTGCAATGCTAAGTGCAGTGCTATGGGTAGTGCAAGGTGTGGTGGGCCGACGTGGTCACGCACTAACCTAACCTAACTCAACGTACCCTAACCTAACGTTCTATACTGCTAATGTCAAGAAGAGAAGCATTCTATATCTACCTTACATACCTTCTATATCTATTACCGTGCTTGATACATAAAATTTGGCTTTGCAGTTAATAGAAAACCCTCGTTCTTTTGTTCACACTTTATCATCAACTTGTTTTCCTTCCTTCAGTTTTCTGTGTTGAGCTTTTTAATTATCTCTCTCTACGAACTCTACTTCGAACCCAACAAACGGAAGTTAAACACGAAGTATTATTCAAGTCATTTTTAAATTTTCAATTTATAAAATACGCTTCTCGAATTGCCATTACTAGCCATACTAACTTCACCTGTATAAAGTAGGTTTATTTTCGCAAGATCATAAAGTTTAACATATAACTTTCATTTATATGAGTCGTTGGTGGTTAAAGAGATTTATCTCCGTAACTCCGTACGTTACAATTCTTAATGTGTATAATAATAAAGCAATTTAATATCATCATCACTACCATCACCATTACAACCTTATAAAGTAAGACAAATCTATCATTTCGTAATAAAATAGAAATTCAATCCAAATATAATTTATCACATTGACGAACTTAAAAAAAAAGTTTGTAAAATGTTCAACTCGTAATTGAACCAATTTTAACTTTTTAAATTGAAATACAGGAGAAATACCTGAAGGATTTTCACTTACACGAAGTAATAGTTATTGAGTTACTCCAGGGACGTGCGGAGGACAACTTTTGAAAGTAACGTTCTTTACATTAATTAATTATGCTTAAGGACCATTTAGGAGTGGTAAAACTTTTGCTATTTACAACATAAGCGGAAATCTTGTAAACTACTGCAACTGATTTTATTTGAACAAATAATCCATAACTGGTGGTAGAAAATTAATCTTAATGTGCAAACATAGTGAACTAATAACTACTAAGGGGTAAACAAATAACTAGAAATTGATTTACTAATAAGTAAAGTTTGTACAATTTTATTTTTAATAAAAATAGAAAATAACTTACTCTGAAGTTTCAGTGCTGTCTTCAGAGAGATGACGTAGAGGAGTATAAATGATGATCGTTAAGGCCGGAATGCCCCATCCTAAAAGTAGCATGCATCTCAATAGACGTGTTTCCGATATAAATGCAGACACCAATACTGTGTGTAGGTAAAGTCCTTCGCAAAGCATCCAAGAATAATTTGATAGTAGAAAACAATAAAGGACGACATGGAGGATACGACACCATAACTGTAACAATAAAATAGTTATAATGTTATAAACTTCAATTAACCCGAAAGTCAGTCGAATTCCCAAGAGCTAAAGTCGCTCTCGCTTAATGCTCATCTGGGCCTCAAGGATGTGATTTGGTTACGTATGTTCAGGTGTTGTCTTCTTCTTAGTTAATTAACACCTTTTTCGCTCATTTGTAGCTGGCGTGGAGGAAGCAATCACGTTTTAAAATAAGCTTTAGTCAGAGAGTCGTCCAAACTCCCAAAGTTACCATGGGATTCAAAACGACGGTTTAGTTACGTATTCAAGTGACACCTTCTGCATAGCCAACTAACCGAAATTATTTCTTCCAGATGATCAACACCTTTTTAGCTAATTTAAGGATGTCGTGGAGGTTTTACGATATAACTTCGAAGAGCAGTGGACTTAAATGATGTTTATAGCGAATTCCCATCTCCTCAACGGACCATCGCGGTTAAGAGCAGGCTTTAACCTGCCACAGAGCCAAGCCAAAGCCATCCTCGGTTAGTGATGATCTGGGACTCAAAACAGCGGTTTAGTTACGTATTCAAGTGGTACCTTCTGTACGACCAATTAACCGTAATTATTTCTTCCAGATGATCAACACCTTTCTAGATAATTTAAGGATGGCGTGGAGGTTTTACGATATAACTTCGAAGAGCAGTGGACTTAAATGATGTTTATAGCGAATTCCCACCTCCTCAATGGACCATCGCGGTTAAGTGCAGGCTTTAACCTGCCACAGAGCCAAGCCAAAGCCATCCTCACTTGGTCATGATCTGGGACTCAAAAGAGCGGTTTAGTTACGTATTCAAGTGGTACCTTCTGTATGACCAATTAACCGTAATTACTTCTTCCAGATGATCAACACCTTTCTAGCTAATTTAAGGATGGCGTGGAGGTTTTACGATATAACTTCGAAAAGCAGTGGACTTAAATGATGTTTATAGCGAATTCCGACCTCCTCAATGGACCATCGCGGTTAAGTGCAGGCTTTAACCTGCCACAGAGACAAGCCAAAGCCATCCTCGGTTAGTGATGATCTGGGACTCAAAACAGCGGTTTAGTTACGTATTCAAGTGGTACCTTCTGTATGACCAATTAACCGTAATTACTTCTTCCAGATGATCAACACCTTTCTAGCTAATTTAAGGATGGCGTGGAGGTTTTACGATATAACTTCGAAAAGCAGTGGACTTAAATGATGTTTATAGCGAATTCCCACCTCCTCAACGGACCATCGCGGTTAAGAGCAGGCTTTAACCTGCCACAGAGCCAAGCCAAAGCCATCCGCGGTTAGTGATGATCTGGGACTCAAAACAGCGGTTTAGTTACGTATTCAAGTGGTACCTTCTGTACGACCAATTAACCGTAATTATTTCTTCCAGATGATCAACACCTTTCTAGATAATTTAAGGATGGCGTGGAGGTTTTACGATATAACTTCGAAGAGCAGTGGACTTAAATGATGTTTATAGCGAATTCCCACCTCCTCAATGGACCATCGCGGTTAAGTGTAGGCTTTAACCTGCCACAGAGCCAAGCCAAAGCCATCCTCGCTTGGTCATGATCTGGGACTTAAAAGAGCGGTTTAGTTACGTATTCAAGTGGTACCTTCTGTATGACCAATTAACCGTAATTACTTCTTCCAGATGATCAACACCTTTCTAGCTAATTTAAGGATGGCGTGGAGGTTTTACGATATAACTTCGAAAAGCAGTGGACTTAAATGATGTTTATAGCGAATTCCCACCTCCTCAACGGACCATCGCGGTTAAGAGCAGGCTTTAACCTGCCACAGAGCCAAGCCAAAGCCATCCTCGGTTAGTGATGATCTGGGACTCAAAACAGCGGTTTAGTTACGTATTCAAGTGGTACCTTCTGTACGACCAATTAACCGTAATTATTTCTTCCAGATGATCAACACCTTTCTAGATAATTTAAGGATGGCGTGGAGGTTTTACGATATAACTTCGAAGAGCAGTGGACTTAAATGATGTTTATAGCGAATTCCCACCTCCTCAATGGACCATCGCGGTTAAGTGTAGGCTTTAACCTGCCACAGAGCCAAGCCAAAGCCATCCTCGCTTGGTCATGATCTGGGACTTAAAAGAGCGGTTTAGTTACGTATTCAAGTGGTACCTTCTGTATGACCAATTAACCGTAATTACTTCTTCCAGATGATCAACACCTTTCTAGCTAATTTAAGGATGGCGTGGAGGTTTTACGATATAACTTCGAAAAGCAGTGGACTTAAATGATGTTTATAGCGAATTCCGACCTCCTCAATGGACCATCGCGGTTAAGTGCAGGCTTTAACCTGCCACAGAGACAAGCCAAAGCCATCCTCGGTTAGTGATGATCTGGGACTCAAAACAGCGGTTTAGTTACGTATTCAAGTGGTACCTTCTGTATGACCAATTAACCGTAATTACTTCTTCCAGATGATCAACACCTTTCTAGCTAATTTAAGGATGGCGTGGAGGTTTTACGATATAACTTCGAAAAGCAGTGGACTTAAATGATGTTTATAGCGAATTCCCACCTCCTCAACGGACCATCGCGGTTAAGAGCAGGCTTTAACCTGCCACAGAGCCAAGCCAAAGCCATCCGCGGTTAGTGATGATCTGGGACTCAAAAGAGCGGTTTAGTTACGTATTCAAGTGGTACCTTCTGTACGACCAATTAACCGTAATTATTTCTTCCAGATGATCAACACCTTTCTAGATAATTTAAGGATGGCGTGGAGGTTTTACGATATAACTTCGAAGAGCAGTGGACTTAAATGATGTTTATAGCGAATTCCGACCTCCTCAATGGACCATCGCGGTTAAGTGCAGGCTTTAACCTGCCACAGAGACAAGCCAAAGCCATCCTCGGTTAGTGATGATCTGGGACTCAAAACAGCGGTTTAGTTACGTATTCAAGTGGTACCTTCTGTATGACCAATTAACCGTAATTACTTCTTCCAGATGATCAACACCTTTCTAGCTAATTTAAGGATGGCGTGGAGGTTTTACGATATAACTTCGAAAAGCAGTGGACTTAAATGATGTTTATAGCGAATTCCCACCTCCTCAACGGACCATCGCGGTTAAGAGCAGGCTTTAACCTGCCACAGAGCCAAGCCAAAGCCATCCTCGGTTAGTGATGATCTGGGACTCAAAAGAGCGGTTTAGTTACGTATTCAAGTGGTACCTTCTGTACGACCAATTAACCGTAATTATTTCTTCCAGATGATCAACACCTTTCTAGCTAATTTAAGGATGGCGTGGAGGTTTTACGATATAACTTCGAAAAGCAGTGGACTTAAATGATGTTTATAGCGAATTCCCACCTCCTCAACGGACCATCGCGGTTAAGACCAGGCTTTAACCTGCCACAGAGCCAAGCCAAAGCCATCCTCGGTTAGTGATGATCTGGGACTCAAAAGAGCGGTTTAGTTACGTATTCAAGTGGTACCTTCTGTATGACCAATTAACCGTAATTACTTCTTCCAGATGATCAACACCTTTCTAGCTAATTTAAGGATGGCGTGGAGGTTTTACGATATAACTTCGAAAAGCAGTGGACTTAAATGATGTTTATAGCGAATTCCGACCTCCTCAATGGACCATCGCGGTTAAGTGCAGGCTTTAACCTGCCACAGAGACAAGCCAAAGCCATCCTCGGTTAGTGATGATCTGGGACTCAAAACAGCGGTTTAGTTACGTATTCAAGTGGTACCTTCTGTATGACCAATTAACCGTAATTACTTCTTCCAGATGATCAACACCTTTCTAGCTAATTTAAGGATGGCGTGGAGGTTTTACGATATAATTTCGAAGAGCAGTGGACTTAAATGATGTTTATAGCGAATTCCCACCTCCTCAATGGACCATCGCGGTTAAGTGCAGGCTTTAACCTGCCACAGAGCCAAGCCAAAGCCATCCTCGCTTGGTCATGATCTGGGACTCAAAAGAGCGGTTTAGTTACGTATTCAAGTGGTACCTTCTGTACGACCAATTAACCGTAATTATTTCTTCCAGATGATCAACACCTTTCTAGATAATTTAAGGATGGCGTGGAGGTTTTACGATATAACTTCGAAAAGCAGTGGACTTAAATGATGTTTATAGCGAATTCCGACCTCCTCAATGGACCATCGTGGTTAAGGGCAGGCTTTAACCTGCCACCGAGTCAAGTCAAAGCTATCCTCGCCTGGTCATGATCTGGGACTCAAAACAGCGGTTTAGTTACGTATTCAAGTGGTACTTTCTGTATGACGAATTACCCGTAATTATTTCTTTAAAATTTGAAGATCTCAGTGTACTGGGCTTGGATAAAAATTAAAATGAGCCCTCACCTCGTCAATTGAGTGAAAATGCTTTAGGTAAATGCAGATTGGTGGTCGATTCGATATAATTGGTCTGTTTGTATGTTTGTCCGTCTTATGTCTAATTATTAGTAGAACTTAATTACATGACGTTCTTATTAATTATAAAGCCAATTTCAGTTAAGTAAATAAAATAGTTCTAAGATGACACCACCTTTTTTTTAAATTTAATTAACAAAAGGGTGGTAGTAAATTCAACGATTATGAAGGAGAAGCTTTATAAAATTTTCATTCGATACTTTTCTTTTGTTATTGAGTCACTTAAAACCTAATTGAATGAGTGGGTTTCCAATTTTTTCATAATCAAATTTTTAATTAATCGAACAATGTTTACCAATTATTTTTATTGGAATTTTTCACTAGAAAGTTTTTATAAAAATTTAATTTAAAAAAGTTTGACTTTGAAAAAAGAAGAGACGGGCGTAATTATCCTCGAATTAATCCAGATAAAAAGGTTGATTTTATAGAAAATGTTTAAAATAGATTTTTTCGCTTAATATACTATTACTGTCAAAAACAAAAGTGTTCCATCACACAATAAACCGCCCAAAATCCTTACTTAACACGAAACGAACTGTGTATTGTTTTTCATCACTGCATGAAATTTTTCAAGCAGCAAATTTTCACTGTTCCGGAAAATTACTTTTTTTTTGTTAACTAGAAAGTGGGCATTACTCTTTTTTAATCTTTAGTATTTTTTTTTAATTCCAATAGTTGTAAATAATAAGCGAGCTTAAGCGAATTCAATTTTTTGATTGAAAACGTAAAATTTTAAACCGCCGGTACAGAAAACTTATTTTTGTGATTTATACTTCTCATAATTCACTTTATATTTTATCTTTGTTTTTTTTAACGAAAAATATGCACATCTTTTATCACTTGCAGAGTGAAAAATGTATTTTTGTAACGAATCCATTTGATTCAACCTTTAGATTAAATCTGTAGAGCGAACTTATTTGATGTAAATCGAGTCGAGTAAACCTTAAAAGAAAATTTTTCCCGTAACCCGTATTTTTGGAAATGTACAGGGTGTTCCGTTATGACCATCTTCATATTATATTTCAATAATTTTCAGATAGTTATTTGTGAAGATGAAAAACTACCATTTACAAGCTGCTTGAGTTAAAGCGTCCTTAAGGCTGTCGTTTAAAAATCGCTCTGTATACAAACTTTTGAAGTAGTTTTAATCAACTTACCAAAAACTGCACTGTATTATAAAAACAATAACAAATTTTAGAAAATTGAAATGAGAAAAAAATTCAATTTTAATAAAAGCTTCTTTCGTTGGCGTAACGCTAAGGATTGAATTTACAATGGAAAACAAGCAATACGTCACAATTAATTACTTTCTACGTACAATTTACATTAGTACAAGATTTTACTAACAAATAATTAAAATTTTACCCTTCCATACTGGAATGGGTTTTGATTAATTTTCCATTTACTTTGTGTACACCCCTTGTAAAGTTCAAAAAGCGTCATTGAATAATTTCAAGAGAATTATTGGGAATAATTTACTAATACTGATGATCTGATGAACTTTTTTATAAAAGGTAATAAATAGTTATTTACATTATAATTCGAACGTAAAAACGAAAGCGATCTCTGAACTTTCATTGAACGTTTTATTACCACCCTCTCTTAAAGAAACTCAAAGTAACTTAGACCTTTTGTAGATAATCGGAATGGGCACTCAACACAATTCTAAGATACTGTTGAGTACGTAAAACTTTTTTTTGCTTTTGTCAAAAGAAAACAGTTGGGAAATTTTTTAAATGTTTTTCTTTTATTTTTTGAAATTGAAAAATTTTCTACACGTTTAATGAATTAGATGAGTCAGTTTGTTGACGCTTTTCTCAATAATAAAAATTTACTTTGTTGTAGGAGGAAAACCGACAATAAAATAAATAGTTTTTTCTTTACAATTAGGGCAGGTTTTACCAACCAAACTCACTTTCCATAGCACTCTCTGGTTACCCAGTTAATCAGCTTTCTATCTCCACTTAGAACAAAAACCACCACGTTAGCGCACGTCTCGTGAGACACAATGTATAGGTTTTCAAGCTCGGTTTCTGAATAAAAGTCTTCATGGGCGGGAACCACTACGGCCTTAACCTTCGGACTGTTATTTTTAAATTCTACGACAATCTCTGTTTGCCCAGTTATTCAGCTTTCTATCACCATTTGTAACACAGGTCGCCTCGTTAGTCCACATCTCGTGAGACATAGTGTATAGGTTCTCAAGCTCAGTTTCTAAATTAAAGTTTTCATGGGCGGGAACCACTACGGCCTTAACCTTCCGAGTGTTATTTTTAAATTCTACGACACTCTCTGTTTGCCCAGTTATTCAGCTTTCTATCACCACTTGTAACAAAGGTCGCCTCGTTAGTCCACGTCTCGTGAGACACAGTGTATAGGTTCCCAAGCTCGGTTTCTGAATAAAAGTCTTCATGGGCGGGAACCACTACGGCCTTAACCTTCCGAGTGTTATTTTTAAATTCTACGACACTCTCTGTTTGCCCAGTTATTCAGCTTTCTATCACCACTTGTAACAAAGGTCGTCTCGTTAGTCCACGTCTCGTGAGACACAGTGTATAGGTTTCGTAAAAAGAATTTTAAAAGAAAACCCCTTGTATTGAATATTTTTATTGTTTTCATGCTTCATTCTCAAAAAATTTTTGTTTTGAATTCATGAATGGTATGGTTTCATTAAAATACCCCTTTCGTCTTTAAGGGAAATAGGAACTCAAAGTTTGTCGTCGAAGCAAAATTTTTTTTTAAATCACAATTTTCAAAATAATTGGAAGAAAAAGGATGTAAAATTTAAATAAATAAATTTGAAACTTGTAAAATGCTATTGAAGGTCAGCACATAATCAAAATTATTTGTTCGAATTGAAAAATTGAATGTAGATAAATTTTTAATCAACACCTGCAAGCGGTCATCGATGATAAATAATGCGAGTCGAACAACAAATTTTATATTTGAACTAGTTTAATTACGAATTTAGTGCAAAAGTGTCGTGTTTTCGGACGATTTGGTTAATTTTAAAATAATTAAAGAAAGTAATTGCAATTTAAATTCGTCTAAAATGTTACATCGAGGTGAAGGCGTCATCGGAAAATTTTACACTTACGTGTTCTTCAAGAGGAAATTCGACGTCGTTCAAGTAAGAAAATTTACATAACTTTTGCACGTTTTTCTAATAATAAATCCCTATCTGTAGCAACGTGAGTGGTCGGTCATTAAAAATCACAAGTGTACAAAAAGTTACAAAAATTACATAAATTACGTAAATCCAAAAAAAAATCAAAGACGAGCACTTGCCGTTTTCTTTTGTTTACTTTGGTGGTGGTTACAAGAAAAATAATTTATAAATACATTTATGCAGTTGAACTATAATTCAATTTATTTCCATGCCAAGTGCAATGAAAACCACAGCTTATGATAACATTCTGATTTATACAACTATTATATTATTCCGCTACTGCTGTGCGGTTTAATCAGAAAATTATAAAACCCCGTTTAATGTTTATTCAAACCCTAAATAAAACAAAACAATTTTTGAAAAATATCGGTATTAAAAGGACATTTTAAAGTGATAAATTTATGCATAATAATGCAACAAAGCTTGAAAAGTTAATTTTCCATGACTAAAATTCAAGAGCTTATGTAAGATGGTAATTGAGTGATTTATCTGATGTTGAAAACTTAAACCCCATTTAATAACAGTTTCAATTTACTTTAATCATAATTTGGGGCTTCTATTAGTCAAACTTGGCCGAAATGAAAACAAAATAGAAATTTTTTTGAAGAGCAATCGAAATAAAATTAAATCGAGAAGGCTCGGTAATTTTTTATTATTGAAAAATCGCAATCTTATTGTTATTCATACGCAGTTTTTGTATTTTGTGTATTTTAAACCCAATGAGATGTTCGATGAACTGTAATAATAGGGAATAAAATTTATTCCGTTTGTTTGACTGGAGATTTTTTGCATGAATAGGAAAACGGAATTAATATTATAGGGGCTCGTTTTTGAGGATTTACAAAAGTTTATTACCTAGTGTGATTCGCTTGTGCAATGTGCATAAACCCTTACGACAATTTAAGTAGTTTATGTAAATTTAGGTAAATTTAAAATTTGTCAGGCTAAGAAACAAACCAAAGAGAAAAATCAGATAGAAGTAAATCCTTTACTTTAATACCACCAACAATTTTTATGCATTATTCATGTTTTTTCACATAGCAAACAGTTCCGAGTTTAATATATTTCTTTTATTCCTGTTTTGATTGATTTTTTTAGGGATTTTCACAAATTGTCTCAGGTTTTCCTTAAATTCTTGAATATAATTTGACCGCGTTAAGTTTTACGCAGGGATATTTCAATAGCGTGCAAGACAGGTGGTATACAGAGTGGTCACTGGACCTCTTGGTCATAGGTATTGTAATACATAAAATCTTAATTTCATGCTTTCTTTACTTTATAAAAAAAATCTTGGCAAAACCTACAGACGCAATTTTTCTTTAATGTGGTTTTGAGATTACGTTATCAATAAGGTAACTTTCTAGATACATTTTAAAAAATTGGAAAATACCCTATCCCACTCGGTCTCTCAGTTTTATTTCGGGAGATTTGGACTTATCTAAGAGTCTTTAAGATTTGCAGTACTCTGACATCAATTTTAAAGTGTCTAGGATAGGCTTTTGGTCCTCACTGGTCTTCTTGAAGGTTTTTCTAGATATTTAGACTTATCTAGAGGTCTTAAGGGTGTTATGTACCTTGACATCAAATTTCAAGTTCTTAGGGAATGCTTCAGATGTGACCACCTCCCCCACTGGGTCTCTCAGTTTTATTTCGGGAAATTTGGACTTATCTAAGAGTCTTTAAGGTTTGCAGTACTCTGATGACATCATATTTAAAGTGCCTAGGATAGGCTTTTGGCCCTCACTGGTCTTCTTGAAGGTTTTTCTAGATATTTAGACTTATCTAGAGGTCTTAAGGGTGTTATGTACCTTGACATCAAATTTCAAGATCTTAGGGAATGCTTCAGATGTGACCACCTCCCCCACTGGGTCTCTCAGATTTATTTCGGGAAATTTGAACTTATCTAAGAGTCCTTAAGGTTTACAGTACCATGACATCATATTTAAGTGTCTAGGATAGGCTTTTGGCCCTCACTGGGTTTTCTTGAATGTTTTTCTGAAGATTTAGACTTATCTAGAGGTCTTAAGGGTGTTATGTACCTTGACATCAAATTTCAAGTTCTTAGGGAATGCTTCAGATGTGACCACCTCCCCACTGGGTCTCTCAGTTTTATTTCGGGAAATTTGGAGTTATCTAAGAGTCTTTAAGGTTTGCAGTACTCTGATGACATCATATTTAAAGTGCCTAGGATAGGCTTTTGGCCCTCACTGGTCTTCTTGAAGGTTTTTCTAGATATTTAGACTTATCTAGAGGTCTTAAGGGTGTTATGTACCTTGACATCAAATTTCAAGTTCTTAGGGAATGCTTCAGATGTGACCACCTCCCCCACTGGGTCTCTCAGTTTTATTTCGGGAAATTTTGACTTATCTAAGAGTCTTTAAGGTTTGCAGTACCCTGACATCATATTTAAAGTGCCTAGGATAGGCTTTTGGCCCTCACTGGGTTTTCTTAAAGGTTTTTCTGAAGATTTAGACTTATCTAGAGGTCTTAAGACTGTTATTTACCTTGACATCAAATTTCAAGTTCTTAGGGAATGCTTCAGATGTGACCACCTCCCCCACTGGGTCTCTCAGTTTTATTTCGGGAAATTTTGACTTATCTAAGAGTCTTTAAGGTTTGCAGTACCCTCACATCATATTTAAAGTGGCTAGGATAGACTTTTGGCCCTCACTGGGTTTTCTTGAAGGTTTTTCTGAAAATTTAGACTTATCTAGAGGTCTTAAGAGTGTTATGTACCTTGAAATCAAATTTCAAGATCTTAAGGAATGCTTCAGATGTGACCACCTCCCCCACTGGCTTTCTCAGTTTTGTTTCGGGAAATTTGGACTTATCTAAGAGTCTTTAAGGTTTGCAGTACCCTGACATCAAATTTAAAGTGCCTAGAATAGACTTTTGGCTCTCACTGAGTCTTCCTGAAGGTTTTTCTTCTGGAGATTTAGACTTATCTAGATATGTTAAGGGCGTTTGTACCTTGACGTCAAATTTTAAGATCCTACGGTAGGTTTCAAATGTCACCCTGTCCCTCTCTCGACCTCCCTGTTTTTTTTAAGAAATTGACTTGTGTTTTTAACGGAGAGGAGAGAGGGAGAGTTTTTAAGGTTATTATGTACCCTAACATCAAAATTGCGGTTCCCAGGATAGGTTTCACACGTGATTCCCTCCCGCCACTCGGTTCTTTGATGATTTTTAGGAGATTCTGACTTTTCCAGTAATTTTTTGGGTATCATGTACCCTCTAACATTAAATTCGATATTGGTAGGATATCCTTTGCCAATTCGTGGTGGTCGAAATAGTGTGGACGTACCTTTACGCATCTCGATTAGAATTTGTCGACAAGTATATCTTGGATAGTAATTTAAAAAAAATCTCCAGAGGATTTTAACTTGTAAATACATACGTTGGTGATTTCCTGCTTCCCAGTTTATTTTATGAAAAAAATCTTCAAATAAAAGTTTTAGAGCATAAAATTCTGCATCTAAATCGACAAACAAAATTAGTTTTGCTTCATAACGCCAAAAATTTAATACTTCAATTATAAATTACGTTTTTCTTCAAACGTCAGAAAAAGTCGCCTTTGTGTCACTCAATAGGTAACGGTGAAGTTTAACTTTCTCGCCGAGGCAGGAAAAGTAGTCAGACAAAGTACTTTTCTCTGTCTAGGCAGGAAAAGTAAAATCTTAACCGCACATAATTTTTATTTTTTAACGTAAAAAATGTTTTTAAGCATTTGTAATGTAAAAAAATTAATGTTTTTTAAATTTTCCTTTATAATTAGTTCGTTGTGTTTAATAATTAGCTTTTTTTTACAAATTTAAGTTAATTTAAAAAATATTTGACAATTGAACTACAAGTAATTGACAAGAGATGGTGCTCTTTAAAAAATCAAAATTTTCAGTTTTACGCTTTACGTTTGCAGAAAAAATTTAATGTTTTATGCGTTTGAGTCAAAGTAGTTTTGTGTGACTCGCCTGTATTGCCAGACTCGCTCGCTTCGCTCGCTCTTCAGCCAAACACAGTCTTGTCACACAAAACGTCACTTTGTCTCCTTATAACACAAATAACTATTAACGTTTTATCTTTCAAAACCATTTTTGAGAGTAATTTAATCCCTATGAGCGAAAGGTCCGGTCTCTACCCCGTATACGACGGGCCGGTCTAACTATTCAACCACTTTTGAGTCCAAAAATGCAAAAATAAAAATCTGCCTGGACAGTGTCCCTGATTCCCTGCTCACATTGGTCTTTTTCCTTCATTTTTAAGTGCTTCTACATATTTTTATTACATTTGTGTTAGCAAAATTTAATTTTGTATAATCCCATTTTTACATCTCAAATTGTATCAAGTGCACTTTGATATAGTAGGATGTAGGTATATTTTTTTAAATTTATAAAAATTTGTGTACGCCGGCCTCCAATAATATTAAATTTTAGAGTTGAATATTTTTTTTAAATTTAAAAATTCTTTTTTTTCTATAAAATTAGGTAAAATATAGCCGTTGAGATTTGATTTCAAATGATGCTAAAGCAAAGCAATATAAAAGTCAATAAAAAAATTTGTTTATCAAACTTTATTACACAAGCATAAAATTGTATCAAATTCGTAAGACTCACTGAAAATTTAACGTCAAACTCAATTTGTAATTTTTGTTGTATAAAAATCTAATTTTCTTTCGTGTTTTTTTCCCAAATAAAAATTAGTTGCTCAAGATAATTCGATTAAACAAAAAAGTTGAAAATTGACTTTTAGGGGTTGATTAAGATACCGATTAAAGTCTCAAATTATCCGATTCTTTAAATTTTTATTAAAAGAAGGTATGAAATTTTTTTAACTTGTTTAAAATTAATTATTGGGGAAATTTAAATTTGAAAGCTCTTCCTTTTTAAAAATTAACCAAGAATAATTATTTTTTACTTTTTTAAACGTTAGATTTGAATTTTAAATTAATGATAATTTTAGAGGGAGTTATAAAGAGATATTATTTTAAAGTGTCTAATTGGAAGTTGATTCGATATTTTTTTTAATTGCTCCAAAATACTCGAGGGATGTCCATATTAGGTTTGTTACAACGAAAAACAATTAGAGGTTTTTTTTAGTAACTTTGGAAAATTCAAAATTTGCACAAGGGAGGTGGGCTTAAATTTGGATATCTTTGACTTGCTTCAACTAACCTTTTCTTCATTGAAGCACCTTGTATATTTGTAATCTTTGTATCTGTTAATTTTATGAACAAAATTTATGCAAAATAGCTAAGGGCAATTTACACCTTTTTGGAGATATTTATTTATTTAAAGTTGCCTAAACAGCCTAAACTAGTAAAACATGGTAGCCTACACTTCTTTAAAAAAATGCGTGATGTGCCCACACCGCTTAGGGATGTTTTAGGGGAGCTATTTTGTTCTATAGTACAAATAATGTAAAGATGGACAAATTTTGTAAAAGTTGAGTAATCATAAGCATTTTAAGTAACACTTATCCACCCTTAAATTATTTGTACTGTAGTAGGTACCAGTAATGCTATTTTTGACAAAAAAATATTCATAAAATAATATTTTTCTTTATTCATAATGGAAACTTTCATTAGAAAAAGTTTTTTTCACGAACAGACTCATTAAAAGTTTTGCTATTTAGCATATTATTTCCCTTCTGGGTAATAGCTCCAGCTCGATCTTTAACATTTTTTTAAATTGTACTCAAAGAAAATTATTTAATTGAATTTACAGAAAGCCCCACTCAAGACCTATGACGCTGTAAAACAGTCGTTGATTTCGATTCCACTCCAATAATTTCAAATTTAGAATAAATAAGGGCTGTGTGCTCTAATGGCGTGACCACCACTGATTGACATAAAACTTCTCCGAACATAATGGCAGTCTTGAGAAAACTTGTAGATATATCGTCGGTGACATGCCAAAACCACGAAAGTGAATTTTTTTTCACCTAAATACATTATCTACAGGTGTGTCCACATTACGCCGATCGGCAATGTCTTTAAATTTATTACTAGTCTTTTACCCTTGCTATGGTACGGAGTTGCCCACCTCGACCTCTCCCCTATCTATAAGGTGTGATCCACCCTGTACTAAATTTCAAATTCCTAGCATAAGTTTCAGATGTGACCACCTCTACCAGTCGGTCTCTCCGACTTTTTTTGGGAGAGTCAGACTTCTGTAGGGATTTTTAGGATATGGTGTATCCTGACTTCAAATTTAACGTGACTAGAATAGGCTTTGGGTTCTATCTGGGTCTCCCTGAAGCTTTCTGTGAAGATTTAGACTTGTCTAGAGGTCTTAAGGGTATTATGTGCCTTGACATCCAATTTCAAGTTCTTAGGGTAAGCTTCAGATGTGACCCCCTCCTCTACTAGGTCTCTCAGTTTTATTTCGGGTGATTTGGACTTATTTGAGAGTCTTTAGAGTATAATGTACCCTAACATCAAATATAAAGTTCTTAGGATACGTTTCAGATATGACCCCCTCTACCACTCGGTCTCTCCGACTTTTTTTTGGGAGATTCAGACTTCTGTAAGGATATTTAGGATATGATGTATCCTGACATCAAATTTAACGTGTTTGGAATCGGTTTTGGGCCATAACTGGGTCACCCTGAAGGTTTTTCTAGAGATTTAGACTTATCTAGAGGTCTTAAGGGTATTAAGTAGCTTGACATCAAATTTCAAGTTCTTAGGGCAAGCTTCAGATGTGACCCCCTCCTCTACTCCAGCGTTTCTCAACCTGGGGGGTACTGCTTTTTGGGGGTCGCGACTACTTGACAAATCTACAGTAAAATTTGAGCTTTCATTTGAACACCTCTGAAAGAACCAGCAACAATAATTTGCATAAAACTTCAGAGAGACTGAGAAACTTCAGGTCGCCAAAAATAATAACTAGAATTTTGGGGGTCGCGAACCAAAAAGGTTGAGAAACGCTGCTCTACTCGGTCTCTCAGTTTTATTTCGAGTGATTTGGACTTATTTAAGAGTCTTTAGGGTATAATGTACCCTAACATCAAATATAAAGTTCTTAGGATACGTTTCAGATATGACCCCCTCTACCAATCGGTCTCTTCGGCTTTTTTGGGAGATTCGGACTTCTGTAGGTATCTTTAGGATATGATGTATCCTGACATCAAATTTAACGTGTTTAGGATTGGTTTTGGGCCATAACTGGGCCTCCCTGAAGGTTTTTCTAGAGATTTAGACTTATCTAGAAGTCTTAAGGGTATTATGTGCCTTGACATCCAATTTAAAGTTCTTACAGTAAGCTCCAGATGTAACCCCCTCCTCTACTCGGTCTCTCAGTTTTATTTCGGGTGATTCGGACTTATTTAAGAGTCTTTAGGGTATAATTTACCCTAACATCAAATATAAAGTTCTTAGGATACGTTTCAGATATGACCCCCTCTACCAATCGGTCTCTTCGGCTTTTTTGGGAGATTCGGACTTCTGTAGGTATCTTTAGGATATGATGTATCCTGACATCAAATTTAACGTGTTTAGGATTGGTTTTGGGCCATAACTAGGCCTCCCTGAAGGTTTTTCTAGAGATTTAGACTTATCTAGAAGTCTTTAGGGTATTATGTGCCTTGACATCCAATTTAAAGTTCTTACAGTAAGCTCCAGATGTAACCCCCTCCTCTACTCGGTCTCTCAGTTTTATTTCGGGTGATTCGGACTTATTTAAGAGTCTTTAGGGTATAATGTACCCTAACATCAAATATAAAGTTCTTAGGATACGTTTCAGATATGACCCCCTCTACCAATCGGTCTCTTCGGCTTTTTTGGGAGATTCGGACTTCTGTAGGTATCTTTAGGATATGATGTATCCTGACATCAAATTTAACGTGTTTAGGATTGGTTTTGGGCCATAACTGGGCCTCCCTGAAGGTTTTTCTAGAGATTTAGACTTATCTAGAAGTCTTTAGGGTATTATGTGCCTTGACATCCAATTTAAAGTTCTTACAGTAAGCTCCAGATGTAACCCCCTCCTCTACTCGGTCTCTCAGTTTTATTTCGGGTGATTCGGACTTATTTAAGAGTCTTTAGGGTATAATTTACCCTAACATCAAATATAAAGTTCTTAGGATACGTTTCAGATATGACCCCCTCTACCAATCGGTCTCTTCGGCTTTTTTGGGAGATTCGGACTTCTGTAGGGATCTTTAGGATATGATGTATCCTAACATCAAATTTAACGTGTTTAGAATTGGTTTTGGGCCATAACTGGGCCTCCCTGAAGGTTTTTCTAGAGATTTAGACTTATCTAGAAGTCTTTAGGGTATTATGTGCCTTGACATCCAATTTAAAGTTCTTACAGTAAGCTCCAGATGTAACCCCCTCCTCTACTCGGTCTCTCAGTTTTATTTCGGGTGATTCGGATTTATTTAAGAGTCTTTAGGGTATAATTTACCCTAACATCAAATATAAAGTTCTTAGGATACGTTTCAGATATGACCCCCTCAACCAATCGGTCTCTTCGGCTTTTTTGGGAGATTCGGACTTCTGTAGGGATCTTTAGGATATGATGTATCCTGACATCAAATTTAACTTGTTTGGGATAGGTTTTGGGCCATAACTGGGTCTCCCTGAAGGTTTTTCTAGAGATTTAGACTTATCTAGAAGTCTTAAGGGTATTATGTAGCTTGACATCAAATTTCAAGTTCTTAGGGCAAGCTTCAGATGTGCCCCCCTCCCCCACTCGGTCTCCCTGTTTTCTTTCAAGAGATTTATATGTAACTAAGAGTATTTAAGGTTTACCACCCTAATATTAAATTTAACTTTCGTAGGATAGGCTTTGCCAATCCGTGGCCATCAAAATAGTGTGGACGCACCTTTATGGATTTCGATTAGAATTTGTCGACAAATATACCCCAGATAGTAATTTCACAAAAGTCTCCAGAGGATACCTCTTATTATTGTTACAACTTAGTGGTTTTACCTTTTTTGTTTAAAGCTTCTTAGCTGCTTCTCTTTCACATTGAGAAAAAATTTCCTTTTTAACATATAACCAATTTTGCATATGATTATACGATGTAAGTTTTTTTTAATAATTAAAATTTACTTACTTTGTTTTCTGCTACAACACCAACAGTGGAAACTACCAAATTATACCATAAAAGCCATATAAAATTATTTATAGCGAAGGATGCGAAAAGGTTCATATGTACAGTTATACGGGCACACCGCAAATTTCTGAAAAAAATACAAGAAATGCTATTAATTTAAGTGAGATATTGTTAATACGTTTCAAGAGTTTTTGGGACCATTAGTAAATATATCAATTTCCTAAATATCTATTATTTCACAGTATTTTCGGTTAACAAAACGCTTCCGGTTAAACCGGAAATTAGAGAAAAAATATTTAAAAATTAGCTATCTTATGGTACCCATCATCTTATAATTTACTTCCTGTTTAATCGGAAATGAGATCAATTTATTTTTTATTTTAAAAGAAATGGTTTAATACGCACGAAAAAGTCTCGGTATGGCCACATCAAAATTTTTAGATTTAAACGAAAGAAGTTGGGGACATAGTATTAGCTTAGTAAAATTAATTTGAATATGTAGGAAAAAATGCTGAAAACTCCATCCGAGTTTTCTTTTTCACCCTTAAAATAAGCGAATAAAATTTCCTTTTGTGATAATTTAGCCAGACTTTAACAATACTATTCTTAATGTCAAAGTACTTTTGTTCAACTCTTTTTTAGAAAACGGCAGTACGGCCAATTTCATTGTATTGTTTTTTGCAACCGATAAGTTTTCGCTTGAAAAAAGAATAGTATATTATAATACATGTGTATAAGAAAGACTTTATCGCATTAGCGACGAAAATTACAAGCACGGGCTTGCGAGTGCTTGTAACGGCGCGTATGCGATAAAGTCTACTTATACACGAGTATTATACGCTATTTTTTATTATAATTGCAACTAAAACCTCTATAAAAGAGAAAAAATCTGTATTTAAAATTTAAAAATTAAGCGTGCCGATTTTAGATATATTTGTTGCCACAGAGATGCTTTGTGTTTACATTGGAGAACAACAATCACACAACAGTTAATATTATTGTTGTTACCTAGACGACTTTATAGAGCACTTGTGCTATAAAGACGATTTTATGAACGCTTTTTAGTGTGAAATTGGCAGATTATAATGCAAGTATAATAAAAAATTAATTGTTCGTCAGCAACTTAATATTCATTATTGGAAGGGAATTTTCCTCAATTCAAAGTTTGTTTAAATACATACAGTATGCAAAGTTTTTAAAATGAGCAGCAATTTTATCTTCAACTCGGAAAAGTTTTCAAGTATTAAAGTGGAAGATAAATTACTAGAAAATGCAATTAACTCAGATACTATCTGCTTTGTTTAATAAATAGCAAAAGTAAAATATAATCCAAACGTTTATAAAATTTATTATTTTTTTCCAGAATATTACACTTTTATTAGCAACATAAAGATATTGAGATAAAGTGTATTGGTTAAGGTGCAATCATTTTTTTATATTGCAAATTTAACCTAACACTATAAGAATTAATATTGTAAATCATTAATATTTATTAGGCACTTATTGGTATGTATAGGGTGCTTGAATACGACTATAAGGCATTTTTGTGTGCTGGTCCATTTCTTTTAGCATTTGATCCAAATCTTTCACTAAAAATTAAAAATTTGATTGGAAATCTTCCTGACGTACTTTGACTTTTTATAATTTTAATAAAAATGCTCATAATTAGAGCACGGGTGACAGGATTTTGAATTTTTAGAAAGCACTGTATAGAGAATTTAAAGACCTTTGAAATGATATGCAACATGACCACTTTTACAATTCAAAAATTTTGAGTTGATATGCCTCTAGCGCCACCTTTACGAAAAAGCCACCGCAGCTGATTTCTGTGCTTGTATCATCTGTAGACTCAACCTAATTCAATTACAGATGTGGGAAACATCACGTATAACTACTTTGTTTCTTTCCCCATTTAAAAAAAATTTAACTCAAAAAAGGATAACGACCCCATGTTGCTAAGACTGCATTTTCCCATATAAAAATTTACTTGTTTTTTCAAGTTTTTGTTGTTTGTTAATTGCCTCGAGGTGCATGAACTCCATTATGTATTGTATTTAGAGCTTCGTACAAACATTTTTCAACAACAAAATTTTTTTGTAATCAACAAACGCTATAGCAAATGTAGCAAAACTCGAAATTTTCGCATCGCAATAAAGATTATGTAGTATCAAATTTATTTAATTAATAGCCCTCAAAAAATTAATTAAGTAACCTTTCTAATCGGGTTATTAAAATGAGATTAACTCGGTTATTGGATTAGCAACATTTTTGACAAACTGTTAAAAATTAATTATGGCAGCTTTAATGGTATCATTACTTAAAGCACCTTTCAGTTTAGTGGTAGTCAAAATTTTTAAAAGATGGGCCGGACTGAGAGATAAACAGCACATTTATACGTAAATTTATTTCGTATCAGGGGAGTGATCACAGCTCTCGGTCGTTGAAAAAGTTGTACAGTCCGCCTCAGCATTATTGACCACCTTGACTATACGCCAGGCTGGTTAGTAGCCAACAACGACAAAAGGGCAGAAGGGGAGGCCGTGGATTTACTACTTGTTGGCAAAATAAAGTTATAAAATAAATTTAAGTAGGGGTGTTATGATAGTTGCATCCACAATTCGAGCTTGATTTATAACCTGGGTGGCCATTAATTGTGAGGCTGACTGTACAGCATAAAATTCTGCGTATAAATCAATAAACAAAATTATTTTTGCGAGTTTCTATAGCTCTGTTCGTTTGACTTGCACTAGTTGTTCGGAGCAGTTCGTAAACCAATGACTGAAGACTTTATTCTGTATTCTTTATTCTCATTGGTTCACTGACGGTTCGGAGTAACTAGTGCAAGTCAAACGAACAGAGCTATTATAACACAGGTAATCGTAGTTACCGAGTTTTCTGCCGTCTGCTTGACTGTAGCGAAAGATGGGGGGGGGCGATGTGTGTAACTAACAACAACAAACAGTTGCTTAAAAATAAAATAATTAAAATATAATTGAATAATGAAAATAAATCATTGGCTCTCGATAACTGTCGTTCTTAGGCACCGGAACAGGCGTCCTCGTGAACGGATCCATGAGAACGAACTGCACCTAATTTAGTTCTAGAGGGAGACTTAAGCAATTGGGTCCAAAAGACCTGACCACTGGACAAGGTAAAAGCGATTAGGTCGAGAAGACCTGACTACTAGACATAGCAAAACCGATTAGGTCTAAAAGACTTGACCATGTAGAATATTTATTAATTCTCCACCATTAAGTTTTTAGCACCAATCAGAACTCGGCTTCATACTTTGCCACGAGGTGGGAACGTACATCTTACTCCGTACGCTTCGTACTCATATCTTTACGATTATCACCAAACTCTTACATAAATGCTTTTTATGCGATTATGTAGATGGTGATAGATGCGGGTTTACAAGATGCATCTCATTTCATCAGGGGGGGGGGGTATTTGTCAGTGTCAAATTCGTTAAAAAGAAACATCCATGGCTATCACTATTTCGAAGTAATTTTTGATATTTTCATCATTGGTCGTGGTTTTGGTGACCACCGCTATAATTAATGCTTTTTCAAACTAAAACGAAGAATGTTTTATTTATACGACTCAAATTAGAACACATTTTAATATAAAGGTGAATTGTAATTTGCTTTTATCTAGTTTTGTTAAATAACATTTCAAATTAAATCCTCTGCCTTTATTATAGCCAATAACAACGTTGCCCCTATTACATGAAACTGCATAAAACTAATTACTCCAGACACTTGGTTTCATAAAAGTCAATAATCCAGTTGCGCTCTTGGGAAACTATGTGAAAGTATCATAAAAACAGCAATAATTATTGTTCTCTAACACAACAATAATACCTCTAGTACATTGTACCTCTAACGTACTATTAAAAAGTGCCATAAATTAACGTTATAACGATGGTATCAATATTTTACAATTTTTAAATTTGACGCTTTGTCGGATTTCTAAGTTTCGCGTATTAATAGGGATTTAGACTTAAATTTTTAATGATTTGCCTTTTTAATTACTTTAAAAATGTACAAATTTAACGTAAAATTTTTAAATTAAAATGAAATTACGTGGGTCGTATTTAACGCGAAACTTTATAATAATTTTTATTTGCCACAAAAAAAAACTTCTTTTGATGTAACAAACATGTTAATGTTTAATTAATGTTAATTATAGTTGATAAGAGTGAAAACTCGACATTTGCTCTACTATTAAAATTTTAACTTTATAATTAGTTATTTATAAGGGTGTAGCAGGGATGTAACTACAAACTTTAAGGGGTGATTCGCAAAAACAAGAATAATTTTTTTGCAACCCTAAACCCTTCCAGCTCCTTTAACTCCGACGCCACTGGTTAATTTTTGTTTTTTAGCGGTTTTATCTCCCCTTTTTGATGTTGACGGAAAAATGTTGTGTTTTGACTTATTTTAGCAAGCTGAATAACTGCTGAAAATATGTCGTGACATTTCGGTAACACCCTGTATGTAGAGGTCAAAATATCTTCGAGGAATTAAAAAATACTACCACCAACGTCGATTATTTTAAAGGTAAACATGGTGAATCTGGCGTAGGTATCGTTATGTTTCAAAGAGGCCATTTTATTAATTTACTATCAAAAATATACAGGGTGGTTCAATTATAATAATAAATAAGAATAGAGCCGCATGGCAGTTGTGTGGTCCCTGCTGTTGGTGAGAAACGACACCACGGTTACCCGATGTCCGCTTGGAATCCCTGCCTTCTCCCGCACCTTAACCAACTGGCTGGGGTGAAACTGTCAGAGTATTCCAGTTGAAAGTGGAAGTGCTAAAGGAAGGCATGAAATTACAGCACACTTCTTGGTATCTCTAGTCATTACTATCAGTTTTTACCTTCTGCATTGAGCGCTACTGATAATTTCTGATATTTCATCACGTGAGAAAGTGACCGGCTGATCAAACGATCTCGTGGTTGTCGTTTTCGCCATCTTTACAGAGAGATTCAATTAGCGACCATGCTCATCTTCGGCATGATCGTACCATTAGTCGGTATCTCTATATCAATCCGATGACTGTCATTTCCATTATTTGTAGTCTGTTTGTTGGTTTCTTTGCCCCAAGCCCCCCTTCTTTAGTCAGGTGCAAGGGCCGAAGCCTCTTTTGAAAGTTTAAGGCGTTGCTCCCCATTTTTACTTAGCAGTAGGGTCCCAATGTTTAAATCTCCCCACCTGTGATGTCATTTTCGTTACAGATTGTCTTTACTTACGATAATTTTAATATCCCAATTCCCACATCCACTCTCCAAATTACCACCAATAACTTTCAGGGCCATTTTGCTCCTTTTTCCCACCTCTTTTTTAAATTCATACACTTACTTCACACCTATTTTCGACGCCATCTTGCATTTTTAAATTTACACACCCACGTGACGTCACATTTGGTGGAAAAACAACGGAGCTATACTACTACCTTCTCTTGTGTCTCGTATTTTTGAGCTTTTATAGGTTGGTTCTCTAGTTTATTGTGTAGAGGTCTCTGCTTGATCATAAGAAATTCATAGGTAATCGCCCCATGTTCATCCTTTCACCGCATTACGTGTTTGCTTACAAATTCTCTTTATAAACCAGCACATGCCCATACATATTTATTGAGATTCACCGACTAACAAGACTTTTGTCTCGCTTAACACAAAAAGTTAGAACTCTTCTACAGGGTGTCCCGATGAGATTCTGCCAAACTTCCTTAAGTCATCATAAGCCTTTCCGAATCGGACCTATGTTGATATAACTTTTTTTGGCTTAAAATGACCTAAGGAATACACCCCTAAAGTCTGGCATATTCTTCCCGGGACACCCTGTATAAATTCGTTATTGCTTGCAATAATGTTAGTTTTAGTAAATCAATATTCAATTTTATTTTATTTAATTTACACTTTAATGGCTAATAAAGGAGTTATTTGAAATTACCCTAATAAACTCCATATCGCACTACATAAGCAAAAGCTATTTTGAAATCCTTTAAAAACATACATACAGTAACTAATAAAGGGGCACTTTTGACTTTTGGTGAGAAGAAAAGCTAGTCGAGGGACGTGGGGCTTGTTTAAATAGCAAAACTGTTAGAGAAGGAACACTCACTGTTAAGGCAAGAGGCAATAATTAGCATAATTTTCAGAAAAATATGTAGTGGTGGAGGGGAGACGATGAGTCATCATGTCTGATTAGGGTTAACGATCTTTGAGGGGGGGTATGTATCTTATGCACGTGTCTATGAGTCATCGTATTGGAATGTGATGGAAATTATAAATTTTTGCATTTTCTTAGCTTCACCTGTTTTAAACGAGGAATCCCACCCTGCTCTACGTCAGAAATTTTCTTTTGGGGCCATTATTTAGAAGCATCGTACTTACTTAGGGCCAGTATTTTAAAACCTTGAGTCCAATTATGTCAAACTAAAATGACAGCTAACTTTAGGTTGAGTTTCAACCTTCGTTTATAGTACTGGGTCTTATAGGAGTTTCAAGTTTCGTCTATAATACTAGCCCTAAATCCTATAAGGCCCAGTATAATAAATGAAGGTTGAAACTCAACCTAAGGTTGACTGTCATTTTAGTTTGACATAAGTGAACAGTGAACATAATAGTGAAATTGACGCCAACCTTCGGTTAATTAGGCTTTATATAATACTGGCCCTAAGGCGACCGAAAATCTGAAGTAGAGTTCGTACAGGTACGAAAGAGTACACCTCGTGACGTCATCTCCGCAGTTTCGTCTCTATAATAATAATAAGTAACTTTATTTAGTAATAGAACTATTTTGAAAATTTACAATAATTATTATTTAAATCTTAATTCTAGATATAAGTACACAATTATAATTTCCTGATTTGTAGTGTTGTTATACATATTCACTTAAATTCCTTTGAAAGTATTATACCATTTGTTTACTACAGGTTGCACATTCTGAAGGTTGCTGACACACATTTTTAAATTGTTTTCATTTTTAAATTGTTTTTATTTTTATTCCAGTCTTGCATATTTTGTTTAGAAGGTCAGTTTTCTTGTAACGCATTTTTCATTTCCTCATGTATTTTGAAATATTAATATCTTCATCTTTTTTTCGTTTACTCTAAAAAATCAATTTGATTTCTCAATTGATCCACTTTTCTTTTATAAACTGGACAGTCAAAACTCCAAGCTGCATGTGTTGTATCCAATTCAATTTTTAATTTCTCAATGGTATGCAAGCAATTTATACATTTAAGGTTGTCCTTGGTTTCTTTGCACTGAGTTACATCATGAGGTCCGGCACATTTTGGACACGCTATATTTGCTTTGCACTGACTTGCCTTATGATTGAATCCATTGCATTTAAAACATCTTGTGACCTCAATGGCGTCATATATTTTACATCTATCCCAGTTTATATTTAGTTTTTCCTGAATCATCATTGACCTATAAATATTTGCACTGACTTCTGCAATTGCTGTATAACCATTTTTTTTATTTCTTGCTTCTTTAATATGTACAATTTTTATACTTGCTTGGTCCAATTTTAGATAAGTATTTTGTGCCCAGATTTTCATTTCTATCTCCTCAAAAGATAATTTCTCGGATAGGCCGACAATTTTAACCCTAGGTGTCCTTTTTTTGGGAATAGTTACCTCGTAATTTTCACCAAGTTTTTTAATAGCCGTATCTTTTACTTTATTCATTGCCTCTTTATTTTTGCACTCAATCAAAATTCCTCCATTGCTTACGTTTCGTAATCCTGAGATTTGCAGTTCTGTCGGGTCAATTGATTTCTTCACCTCATTCTTAGTTTCTATACTTTTCTGATTATGATTTTTAGGTTTTACAATTATTACTGGTTCATGTTTCTTTAGTTTCAATTTTTCAGCATAACTCGTACTGCTGCACGCCTCATTAGTATAAGTATTACTACCTTTATTTTCTTCAAAATCTTTTTTAAGTTCTTTTATAGATTCTTGCAGTCCGCTTACATGTTTCTCATTTTCAAATGCTCTATTTAGAGTTTTCATACAATCTAACATCCCGTTTTCTAACACTTTCAGGCACCGATCACACACCCACAAAAGATTTGGTCTGTGTTGGTAAAATATAAATTCATCCCCTTTTACATTAACGCATCCAATGTGAAATTTCTTGTCACAAAGACCTTTGCACAGTAATGATTTATCAGTTCTTTTAAGTTCTATATCACATTTACCACAATTTTCCATGATTAAATATTTTACAAGTCATCAACAAATTTGAACTTGAAAAACAGCAACAAATGCAATGCTTTACAAGCACATTCATGTGCTTGCAAAACACGTCCGTTCCGTACGAAGTACACAACACTACCTATTACACTCTCTGTAATATCTGTCAGTGGCATATGAACGACTTTTAAAACTAAAGAACTAATTCGACTACAAAACACGAAAGCTGTCACTGCTTAATTTTATTGTAAAATGAGCTGTATGCGCCGGAATTGTTAAAATTCGTATCTGCCAATTTTGACAGCTGGCATCTTTCGTACTTGTATGAACTCTACGCTCATTCGTTAAAGCCTGGGTTACACTAGGCTGCTTGCCAGCCGCTGCTGATCAGCGGCGGGCGGTAGCACCAGCAAGCAGCGGCAGGCAACCACGTCACACTGCATGCTACTACTCGCCATTTTGTTTAGTCGCTTTCAGCAACAATAAACAAAAATAAACTGATGCAGTGCTTGAGTGATCACACTGTGTTGTTCGCTGGTTGGAGCGAGTGCGAGTGAGTCACGTGACCTGCTAGTTGCCGCTGCCTGGCTACCAAAATAGAACATGTTCAATTTTACCAGCCGCTGATAAATACTCGCCGGCTGACGGCGCCAGCTGCGAATTTTATGCTCACACCAAGCTGATTGATGGCTGACAGTAGCGGCTTCCACAACTCGCGGCTGGCAACCAGCCTAGTGTGACCCAGGCTTTAGTGATCGTACCTCAAATAGCGATTTGGACGCGCCCGACGAATTATTTCGCCCAGTGACGCCGTTGGTTCTTCTCTATTGAATATAAGCTCTACCAAGTTATTTTTATCAAAATTCTAAATAATGAAATTTGAAAAAGGCGCCTTTCTTGGACTATTAATTCCTCGGCTCACTTTCCTATAAAATGTTCTAATTAGGCTATTAACAAGACCAAATACTACCGCACCCCCTTCCCTTCTCTATAGAATTTCTATATCAGCTCCTGTGCAATTTCGTTCTCTATAATCAATAATATAGAAATACTTGATAGTTTAGTTTTAGAACGCAATTATTTTTAATAAACGGTGCTGAATTATAGTTAATGTTTAAAAAATTTTAATTTGAAAATCGCTTCTCTTGGGTGTTTTATGTCATTAGTTTAAAAATAACTAAAATTTACTTTTTGTTTACTTACTTGAAATAAAGCAAAATAACCAATGAGATAATGAGGGCCACCAAGGATATACTGTATCCTACTGAATAAACAGTAATAATTGTTTGTCGAAACTGAAACACAAAAATTAGAAAAAATTCAATATTTTTCAACTATTATAACATACCGATAATTCTTCCATATTAATGCACGTCGTATAATTGGACCAGGTCTTGTTGAAAAGTGTATGAAAAAACCACTCGCCATTTTCTTCGCATTTTCTATAAGCTGTTCCTGAAACAAAACGCCTTGAATTAAAATAACATAAATAAAAGATACTAATTTTGATCCTAACCAATTTAATGTTGGTTTAGTAGGTACATTAAAGGGGCGAAAAGGTCAAACGAAAACTTTTCCTAATTAAAACGTGTAAGACAAGACAATTCCAAGCAAGTGTTTTCTTATCAATAAACTCGAAAGTTTTCATATTAAAACTTTTTGATTCTGAAAAGCATTTTGGATGTAGTTTTGGCCGTTTACAATAAGTTTTTTTAAGCAAACGTTTATTTGTTGTCGGAAAAGGGACATTTTATGGGAGTTGGTTAAACGCTTTTCTTTTGATATGAGCGGCAATTGCTCGGCTTTACACAAGAAGCTTTAAGCACGATTCAACTTTTTGCTATCTCTGAAATTATAAAATTGGCTTCTTTTTAAATCCAAAAAAAATTAAATAGAGGGAAAATTATGATTCTAATACCCGGCTGCATAAAAGAGAAATATATTTTAATCCGAGAATTAGGTTTTTAATGGTTTGATATATTAATTTGATATAATATTACACAATATGTAATGTTAAAGTCTAACTTTTGTAAGTGTTTGTGAATACATATTAATATCTGAGGTTAAAGTCTTTTTGCGTTTGAAAACAGTTTGCCAGCGTCAATTTTGTCAAACTTTGACATTTATATTTATTTATTATGTAACGTTGCCATATCTAAGGATTATAAATTTAATTCTCGAATTAAAACATAATTCTCTTTTATGCAACCGGGCATAAATCAACAAAGAATATTCATTTGTAACACCCTGAGGCGTCGCTTAGTTAGAGACGGGGGGGTTCGTAACACTAGTCCTCGTCTTCGAGATCCAACCGGTCCTCAAAGACAGATTACTAGGCCTGGACAAACACATATTTAACAGAAGTAGTCTCAGACCACTAGTACTCTCTTTAAGATCCAGCTGGTCCTCTAAGAGAGAGCAATAGGCCTTGAAAACTCCAGACGCTCTTTCCCACCAGATCACTAGCCCTCTCTCCTAAGAAATAGATCACTAGACCTAATGAAAAGAAAATGTGCACTCACCAGATCAGTAGTCCCCTCTTTGAGATCCAATCTGGCCCTCTAAGAGAGATCAATAGACCCGATGAGAGACAGAAGAGCAGAGAGGGGATTTATTTTTCCAAAACACTATTACTCTCTTTAAGATTCAAAATTTGTCCTCTAAGAGACATCACTAGCACTAAAAGGAAGAAACAGGGACTGCGTATTCCACCAGATCAATAGTTCTCTCTTTAAGATCCAAAAGCGGGCTTCTAAGAGAGATCAACAGGCCTTCAAAACTCTAAACGCTCTTTCTCACCAGATCATTAGCCCTCTCTCCTAAGAAAGAGATCACTAGACCTAGTGAAAAGACAATGTGCACTCACCAGATCAGTAGTCCCCTCTTTGAGATCCAATCTGGTCCTCTAAGAGAGATCAATAGACCCGATGAGAGACAGGGGGCAAAGAGGGGATTTCTTTTTCTAAAACACTAGCAGTCTCTTTAATATTCAAATTGGTCCTCTAAGAGACATCACTAGCCCTAAAAGAAAGAAACAGGGACTGCGTATTCCACCAGATCAATAGTCCTCTCTTTAAGATCCCAAAGCGGGCTTCTAAGAGAGATTAATTTACAGGCTTCGCTGAATCGTTTCACCACAATGGTGAAACGAGAAGTCTTTTATCAAAATGGAGTGGGAGCTTATATTGGAAATTCGGCGACCTGCTATCGGCAGTATTTGAGTGCAGCATCCGGATAAAATTTTACTCCGAAGTAAAATTATAGATTTTGGCCCCGTAAGTGTGGGAGTTGTTTCCCTCGGCTAGGCCTCGTGATGCAAATCCTAATTTCTGCCATTAAAAAGCTTGCAAAATTAATTTTGCTTATTTATTTACGTCCAGAATTTTATACCCTAAAAACTTTTATTTGAAGATTTTTTACCTAAAATAATGAAGTAATCAGGAAAGTATACGAAAGTATAATTTTACATCTAACTTTAATTGCTCCCTAAATTATTCTGCAATAATACTGTTAGAATTTCGTCTTGTCGTATGTCTCTATTAATCTTTTAAACCCTCCATTCTTTCTCGTGCAAATAATTCATACACCTAACTCACCTTTCAACGTGACCATGATATTAGTTTGAATTATATAATTTATCTTTGTTTCTCATTACCCTTATAAAACGAGGGTAAAATTAAATTTCCCAATTTACTCAAATAACCCTTATGAAATACCTATCAATAAACCAAAATGTAATAAATAAACCAAACTTTTTTTCATTTTTACCAAGTTTTCACCCCTAAAGCGGAAAGAACGTAACTAATTGACTTTAAAATTTCACAATAATTATTATTCATTTGAACTCAGGGGTACTCTTAATACGGGAGATGTTTAAAAAGTTATAAGCAACTTTATTTTTCTACTTTGCAAAAAATGAGAAATGATCATGTAAAAAAACTAATTTTCCAATTTCAATCTAAACGTCATCGAGCCGTCCTGAAAAGTAAATTGTATCCAAGTTATCTCATTTAGATGTAAATCATACGTAAAATGGTAGAATATCAGTTTTCTTTTTCAACTCGCAACTTTCTTTTCGAGTTTTTCTATTACAAAGATGGGAAATAATGTAAAGGTGAGAAGCTCAAAATTTGAAACCCCTCATTATTTTTTTCTCTCTCTCCCTTCCTTTGTAATATTTTGTGGAAATTCATTTTATTGTCATCAATCGAACAGTTCATCTGAAGAGACTTAATGAGAGAATATATCTAAAAGAGAAGCGCCTTTTTTTGGGCGTTTTTGTGTTGAATTCGTTATTTTAAAAGAATTGATTATTCGTACAATTTTAGGTGTCTTATTAAATAGAATCAGGCAGGCTCTTTTTTAAATTACATTTTATTGAAATGAAAAAAAGAAACTTTTATTTCATCAGATTCTTTCTTTCTAATTTTCATTTGAATTAAATTGCTTCTGTAGCTCGAAGCTTCTCAACCTATGTTACTTTTCCCATATTTTTTATAATATAGTTCTGTCAATTTTTTTTCTGTGACTTACAAAATTCTAGTTCACTTGGTTAAGGAATAAGTAACTGGTTATAGCTGGCTCATTATTTTGGGTTTATCAACAGTAAAAAAGCGTAAGACGTTTTTGTTTATTCAGATGTGATACAGAAAAGGTTGTGTTGTTTTATGCAAAAATAATCAAAGGCGTTTGTGAAAAAATCTAAATTTGACCCTAGCGACATCTATAGAGTCGTAGTTCATTAGTTCTAATTTTAGTGTCTTGTCATAGATTTTTTTGAAACTATTTCATTTTTCTTTTTTGCTATTTTTTTATTGTCAAAAACAAAAAAATTTTTAGACGATTGTAATAAAATGAAAATTTGACCGTAGCGACACCTAGCGTCGTAGTCTGTTAGCTTTAATTCTAGTGTCATGTGATAAATTATTGGAAATTATTTAATTTTTATTTTTTACAATTTTTTGATTATGATGGAAAGAAAAATACCCTTAGGCGATCGTAAGAAAATGAAAATTTGACCCTAGCGACACCTAGCGTCGTAGTCTGTTAGCTTTAATTCTAGTGTCATGTGATAAATTATTGGAAATTATTTAATTTTTTATTTTTTACAATTTTTTGATTATGATGGAAAGAAAAATACCCTTAGGCGATCGTAAGAAAATGAAAATTTGACCCTAGCGACACCTAGCGTCGTAGTCTGTTAGCTTTAATTCTAGTGTCATGTGATAAATTATTGGAAATTATTTAATTTTTATTTTTTACAATTTTTTGATTATGATGGAAAGAAAAATACCCTTAGGCGATCGTAAGAAAATGAAAATTTGACCCTAGCGACACCTAGCGTCGTAGTCTGTTAGCTTTAATTCTAGTGTCATGTGATAAATTATTGGAAATTATTTAATTTTTATTTTTTACAATTTTTTTATTATGATGAAAAAAAATTATCATAGGCGTTCGTAAGAAAATATTAATTTAACAGTAGCGACGCCTAGACACTAGCGATGCCTAGCGTCAGAGTCCAATGCAGCTCTCATTTTAGTGTCATGTGATATGAAATTATTTAATTTTACCATTTTACATATTTTAGTCTGATGAAAAGCTAAAATAACCTTAGACGATCGTAAGATTATGAAAATTTGACCCTAGCGACGCCTAGCGTTGTAGTCCGTTAGCTCTAAATTCAGTGCCATGTAATAGATTTCTAGAAATTATTTAATTCTCCTTTTTGCAATTTTTTATTCTGATGAAAAATAATATTATCATAGGGTTTGTAAGAACATCAAATTTGATCTTAGCGACATCTAGCGTCGTAGTCTATTAGCTCTAATTTTAGTATCATGTTATAGATTTTTTGAAATTATTTAAATTTTCTCCTTCACGATCTTTTTATTCTGATGAAAAGAAATATAATTTTAAGTGATCATAAGCAAATAAAAATTTGACTCTAGCGACGCCTAGAGTCATATCTCATTAGCTCTAATTTTAGTGTCATGTCATAGATTTTTTGAAATTTTTTAACTATTTTTTTCTACAATTTTTTTTATTAAGATGAAAAATAAAGTTGATTTTTTCTTTCTTTTTAAATGTCGAAGTTGCTAGCACATACAGTTTATTCCAAAATCTTCGGAGGGCGGCAGTTCGTCTAAGTTTAGCTAGCGATAAAGCTTAGATGTAATTGATTTGAGCCAAAATGGTTTCACCACCAAATATTTGTTAAAATGGTACTCAAACGTTGCATACTCGATCCGTGTCTAGACGATGTTATACAAGCTCTAATTGAACTTTTTTCTACTCATAAACATGAGCAGTTTGGAAAATACATTCCCCAAGAACTCGCATGTATTTAGTAAATTTTGTCAAACCGAAGTCCATTACAGTAATTATCATTTTACCGTACTGTAAGTACTGTATGCGGTTTATTAACATTAACTTCAACAATTTGTATTACTCTACCTCTCAACTGCAGTTGCTTGCAATTTCTGAAATGGAACACTTTTTCAATTTTAAATTAAATTGTAAACAAATAGAGAAATATGACCTTATACGTTGAGTATAAATTTTAATTCTATATGTACCTATACTATAAATCCATTTATTATTGTTATTATTTATCTGTGTCTCTGACGAATGAGTTGCAGCAATGCAGTAAGGTGATTGTGAAAATTGCACAGCCTTCTCTCGTTGGAAATTGAAAATTAAACTAGCAAGTAATTTAAAGAACACAATCGGGAAGATAATATCCTGTTTTCAGGCAAAATTTTCCATTTGTTAAGGTCTCGGGGATAATTAATAAATCGTGAGTTTTTATTAAAATATTACGCTGCCAAGGTATAAGTGTTTTAATTGAACGTTGTGGAAAGTTTAAAGTGGTTGAGAGGTGGAGGAAAATTAATCTGGTTTCTATAATGGATGTTCATAATAACTGACGGAAGTTTTGAGTAATTTTCAACAGAATTACACGGAATCCTCTTCTGAGACTAGCTTTAAAAATGTACAAAGTACAGGGTCTGGCGAAATTTATCTATGATTTTATTGATTTAACAGCTCAAGTAAATATACAGTTTGGTCAAATAATTTTTTACTCTTTATAGTGAGTAGGGAGTAGGTGAAGTAAATAGTGGGGATACAGACGTTTGAATTGATTAGTTATTGGTCCACTCTTATCGCCCTACTTCTCCCACTTTCAACCATGTCTAATGCATGCATTAAAGTCGTTGGACCAAACTGTATGGTTTATTCTTGTAGCCCTCTCCTGATGCGTAATAAAATATTAGTCTGGATGCCGATTCTAGCATAGGTTCAAAGTAAGTCCCCTGCCGGTCGTAAGAGGTGACCATTTGGTGCAAATAATGTCCTTACACTTTATTGTTTCTTTTTTATCCAACTGTAAAAGTCGGTTTTGGAGGTGCCAGTAATTGCTCAGTTATGAGCTATTTTCATTTTTCACAGTCATAGGGACACGTGATTAGCTTATTTCTTGTCATTTTATTTTACCTTCTAGAATTACCTTAAGAGAGTGGGTTTAAGCTTCACCCCCTTAAAAAAAATTTCTCAACAAGCGACTCAGATGATCCAGTTTGTCTTGGAAAGCATTTGTTTATAAATTTGCTAACTAATCACAATTAATCTGCTTTTAGCTTGCAAGAAAACATCGCGGTAAATTTATACAACTTTTTGTTTAAAATTTCATTTCTCGTGGTACCTCTCTGAGAAGTAACTTCGTATGTAAATCCTAATCCTGAATTAATAACGTTTTCATCAAAAAACCCATTATGTTAAAGTTTCGTTCAAAATGGAATTTCGAGTATATTTCATACATTTTTCTAAAATTGAATTGTTAATGTTTACTGCTAGCGTTTAGGAGCAGCCATACGTTACTGAGGGTGTCAAATGAACACTATTTCGAAACAAATTAAAATTGCACGCTTGTCTTTGATCTTTGCTTACATGTCTCGAATGTAATAGCTTCGAAATCAGTCAACCGATTAATTTGTAGATTTTAGCTCTAATTTCGAATAACAGATACGGAATTACAACGCGCGACGTTAACAAATCCAAATAAAGCTATATTTTTATGCTTCGGAAAAAACAATGTAGTCGCTCTAAACTAGAGGATTTGTAACTCAAACTAAATTAGGTCAATTTAAATATAAAGTAAAAACAACAAGACGAAATAAATATAATTGATTTCAAAGTTTAACAAAGAGTTTTACGCTCTATTTAACCCTTTCTATAATTTTTCCTAACTTTTAATTAAATATTTTATTTTTTTTTATTATTAAAATAATGTAAAACCTCAGAGGGAGGGTTTGAAAATTCTAATTCAACCGACATTAATTTAAGTTTTATTTCATAGGGGAATTATAATAAACGATTACACCTGAACACCGCACACCTCCATTTATATTTTAATGGATCGTTTAACGTTTGACGCTTCAAATTTTGTTGGTTAGTAATAATTTTATCGTTTAAATCGATTGACTTTATTATTCGGTTAAAATTGTTAATGAGCGAAATTTTAATGGATATAAAACCAACTAAATAAATAAGGTTCTAAGGCGTTATCTTAATTTATTAGCGTCGATATGTAATTAATATGATAAGGAAGACAATGGGGTTGAAATGGTGGGGTTTGTAATTGATTGTTTGACCACACGAATTTTAAATACCTGCTTTAGAAAAAAAATAGGCCAAACTAAGTGTTTCTTAAAACTGTGGGCAGTGACCCTTTAAAAATGGTTACACCAAAAAAACTAAAAATTGGCAAGTTTTTCGAATGTAGGTAGTTTGAAAATTATTTTAGAAAGAAAACTCTTTAGAAATTCCTTAGAAGGTCAAAAGAGCTATCAAACGATACCAAACTCGACTTTTTATCACATCGACGCTAGGCGCCGCGACGTTCAACTTTTTATTTTCTTTTGGGAACCTATTGTTTTTTTTAGCAGAAAATTACTGAGTTGGCTTTATGTACCAAACGAGTAGGTACTTTCAATCTTGTACTCTCCTTAATTTACACAATTGTAGACAACTGGTCCGTATAAAAATAGTAAAAGTTGAACGTCGTGACGCCTAGCGTCGATGTGATAAAATATCGAGTTTAGTATCATTTGATAGCTCTTTTGATCTCACAAAAATTTTTTAGAAAATTTTTTTTCTGAAGTAAACCATTTTCAATCTACAGTAAAAAACTAAATTGCCAATTTCAAATCACCCTGTATGTCTCTTGTTAAAGTTTAATTTTAAAAGTTAATTATTTTATCTCTGCCTCTTAAATAAAACTTTTGTGTCGTGAAAGATCAAAAACCGTGCTGTGGTTAACACCTCAATTATTAAGGGCTGAAAAAGGTCAAATTACAGAATTGAATTTCCGACGTAAATAAATAAAAATATAAATGTTCATATTACCGCCAGCAATGCAAACTTAAATAATTAAACATTAAATGAAGTCTCCTCTTTTACATCTTTAAATAAAATATGCCTTTTTTTGAAAATCGATTAAAAGCTTCTTTAAGCATGTTTTAATCAAATCAACTTTGTCACTCGCATATTTTTTTTCTTCTTTTCTCTTTTTCCCTACCGCTTCGATGAAACGATTTAGTGGCGTTGAATTTTATACAAAATATGAACTTAAATAAAAGTTTCTAAAGAAAAGCGCATTTTCATGTTCAGGAAATTAAATCAAATATAAAAAAGTTGGTTATTTTTATTTCAAACTAGACGAAATGTTTTCTTTGTTTTTAAACTACAACTTTGTCAATTTTGGACCTTAGGGCTAAATTATGATTGAAATTTTATTTTAAATGGCCAAAGATTGCTTCCTTTTGTTTAGAGCTTATGTTCAAATAAGCGTTTCTTCGGTTCATGAATTTCAACTTTATTATAATATTTTGTATACAGGGTGTGTGCGAACTTCGTATCGATGTGCGTGGTTACGTCGACGCGTCGCATCTCGCACTGCCCTTAGCATCGCACCGACCACCGCAGCATTTTTTGAGGTTCTAATTTACATTCATTTGACACATTTTTTCTACATGTCAACATCATAGTCAAGCAGTCAGGGACTTGGACTTCTCTAACCTTGTTTTTGGCATCGAATTTGAATTTTGAGAAGTTTTAATTTGTTGCTGAGAGTTTAATCAATTTTTTGAGGCGTTCTAATTTTTTGAGGTTCTAATTTACATTCATTTGACACATTTTTTCTACATGTCAACATCATAGTCAAGCAGTCAGGGACTTGGACTTCTCTAACCTTGTTTTTGGCATCGAATTTGAATTTTGAGAAGTTTTAATTTGTTGCTGAGAGTTTAATCAATTTTTTGAGGCGTTCTAATTTTTTGAGGTTCTAATTTACATTCATTTGACACATTTTTTCTACATGTCAACATAGTCAAGCAGTCAGGAACTTGGACTTCTCTAACCTTGTTTTTGGCATCGAATTTTAATTTTGAAAAGTTTTAATTTTTAGCTGAGAATTTAATTAATTTTTTGAGGCGTTCTAATTTTTTGAGGTTCTAATTTACATTCATTTGACACATTTTTTCTACATGTCAACATCATAGTCAAGCAGTCAGGGACTTGGACTTCTCTAACCTTGTTTTTTGCAACGAATTTTAATTTTGAAAAGTTTTAATTTTTAGCTGAGAATTTAATTAATTTTTTGAGGCGTTCTAATTTTTTGAGGTTCTAATTTACATTCATTTGACACATTTTTTCTACATGTCAACATAGTCAAGCAGTCAGGAACTTGGACTTCTCTAACCTTGTTTTTGGCATCGAATTTGAATTTTGAAAAGTTTTAATTTGTTGCTGAGAATTTAATTAATTTTTTGAGGCGTTCAAATTTTTTGAGGTTCTAATTTTCATTCATTTGACACATTTTTTCTACATGTCAACATCATAGTCAAGTAGTCAGGAACTTGGACTTCTCTAACCTTGTTTTTGGCATCGAATTTGAATTTTGAAAAGTTTTAATTTGTTGCTGAGAATTTAATTAATTTTTTGAGGCGTTCTAATTTTTTGAGGTTCTAATTTACATTCATTTGACACATTTTTTCTACATGTCAACATCATAGTCAAGCAGTCAGGGACTTGGACTTCTCTAACCTTGTTTTTTGCAACGAATTTTAATTTTGAAAAGTTTTAATTTTTAGCTGAGAATTTAATTAATTTTTTGAGGCGTTCTAATTTTTTGAGGTTCTAATTTACATTCATTTGACACATTTTTTCTACATGTCAACATAGTCAAGCAGTCAGGAACTTGGACTTCTCTAACCTTGTTTTTGGCATCGAATTTGAATTTTGAGAAGTTTTAATTTGTTGCTGAGATTTTAATTAATTTTTTGAGGCGTTCTAATTTTTTGAGGTTCTAATTTACATTCATTTGACACATTTTTTCTACATGTCAACATCATAGTCAAGCAGTCAGGGACTTGGACTTCTCTAACCTTGTTTTTGGCATCGAATTTGAATTTTGAAAAGTTTTAATTTGTTGCTGAGAATTTAATTAATTTTTTGAGGCCTTCTAATTTTTTGAGGTTCTAATTTACATTCATTTGACACATTTTTTCTACATGTCAACATCATAGTCAAGCAGTCAGGGACTTGGACTTCTCTAACCTTGTTTTTTGCAACGAATTTTAATTTTGAAAAGTTTTAATTTTTAGCTAAGAATTTCAAGTTTGGGCCTTCTTTTAAAATTTTTGGAGGCGTCCTAATTTTTTGAGGTTCTAATTTATATTTATTTGACACACTTTTGGTGTGTCAAAAACGATATGATATGTCAAAACATGTCATATCATAGGCAATAAGTCTCTAACCTTCTTTTATGGCAAGGAATTTGAATTTAGAAGTTTCAGTTTTTAGCTGAGAATTTCAAGTTTTTAATTTTTGGAGAAGTCCTAATTTTTTGAGGTTCTAATTTCTATTTATTTGACTCATTTGTTTTACATATCATAACAGAGTCAATCAGTGTCAGGGACTTGGACACCTCTAACCTTGTTTTATGGCAATTTGAATTTTGAAAAGTTTTAGTTTTTAGCTGAGAACTTAGTTTGGAGTTTGGAGCCTCCTTCTAATTTTTAGAGAAGTCCTAATTTTTTGAGGTTCTAATTTCTATTTATTTGACTCATTTTTTCTACATGTCATAACATAGTCAATCAGTGTCAGGGACTTGGACACCTCCAACCTTGTTTTATGGCAATTTGAATTTTGAAAAGTTTTAGTTTTTAGCTGAGAACTTAGTTTGGAGTTTGGAGCCTCCTTCTAATTTTTAGAGAAGTCCTAATTTTTTGAGGTTCTAATTTCTATTTATTTGACTCATTTTTTCTACATGTCATAACATAGTCAATCAGTGTCAGGGACTTGGACACCTCCAACCTTGTTTTATGGCAATTTGAATTTTGAAAAGTTTTAGTTTTTAGCTGAGAACTTAGTTTGGAGTTTGGAGCCTCCTTCTAATTTTTAGAGAAGTCCTAATTTTTTGAGGTTCTAATTTCTATTTGTTTGACACTTTTTTTCTACATGTCTAGTAGTTTTCGAGATTTGGAGATTTCGAGGTGAGGCGCTATGTAATTGGTTTAGGTATTGCTGTAACCAATTATTAATGTAGGGGAAAGTGAGTTAATATCGACCCTTGTCCAATATCGGCCAGTGTCTTATAGCAGTTTTTTTCTTGCTTTCGTTTTACAATTATTTTTGAAGAAACCTGTTAATATGTTCAATTTTAACAATAATCCTGTGATGCATAAAAGCATACTGGACATATAAAAAATTTTCACATTTATTAAATCAAGTTTAGATATTCTATTCAAAAATTGTCTTAGGTGGTCGATATTCACCCACTTTCCCCTATAATGTGTTACGCTTTCTAAAATATTTTTAAAAATTCATATTTATGAACGAGGGAAAATATTTTTTTACTTTAGCCCAGACTACACCAGATAAAATATGGAACTACTTATTTACTCGTAAACTCATTATTTAGACTACCTGTAATTACTTAAGCGTTGTGTATTTTAAAGAGCGCATTTATAACGACCTGTCAGAACTTTATCATAATTGTTTATCTTTACAAAGTAATTGTACGTTAAATTACTGTAGGTATTCGAAGATTCATTTTTTTTAATGAAAATTAAATAATGTTATAGTGCAAATGTCACTTAATTGAATTAAAATATTAATAATTCGGTAATACAGGGTGACCCGTTTATCATCAGCATTAGCATACGCCACGGTGTAAGATATTAAAGGTGGTTCAACGAATTATGCTTGTAAGCAGCGCGAAGTGGTTACTGTTCGTCCTCAAAATGCAACTGCGAGGTTGAGAGTGAGATAGACTACGCTACTCGTATTGCTTGGTATATTAGCATTGAATCTTAGGGAGATCAAACGTTTTAAGTTCTAAAATATTTATTAATATAATCTAATATTTGAAGTAAGCGTAGGTCTTAGATAAGACCTGCTTACTTGATTTCTACCAAGTATAGTGTGCACTTTTATTTGTACCCGATTGTTACTTGTCATTTTTGAACTTTGTACCTACTTATTTTGGTGCTTTAAAAGCTAAAACTGTAAAACCCAATTTTCATTAGACAGACTATACTATGCTAATCGTATTGCGGTATTGTTTACTTAATTTTTATTTTTTCAAAAATTTCATATATTGCTTTATATTATTTAATTAATGGCACTTGCATATTAATGACCAAGGATGTTAATTTTTAAACAAATTGCGCTCGTACGTTGTCGTTGTTTTTGAATTTAAAAAGGCATGTTATTACTACACAACAACAAGTAGAGACTATTAATGATAGTTGTATAACATTTCATTATTTCAAGTTTTAATGCTTCAATACACGAAACACGAAGACATAAAAGCAACAATATTTGTACTAGTCTTAAATAATTTTAATTAAAATTAATGTGCGTTATTTTCAAAAAATTGTTGGGTGTGAACTTTTAGGGAGTTGCATAACCTTTATAGGGTGGTAGTTAGATCTTTTATTAGATGGGATATTTGGATTGTTAAATACTTTTTAAAAATTTATTTTTTGATTTCCTAATAGCTTTTCGAACAAATAGGCCTCATTCATGTAAATTGTTTTTTTTTATTATTCTTTTGCAATTTCCAACGTTTCTATTTATTTAGAGTCAAATTCTTTTAAATTCAACCACTTACAACAAACCAGGGTTGTAAAAAAGGCTGTGTAAAAAAGTCACAAGCTAAGTTAAAAAAGTCAAATCGCCACTTTTGATAGTTTCACCCTGTTCGTCTTGTCTAGTTGAAAAGTTATCGATTTGTCTAAAATTAAATTTTTATTCATAGAAAAATTGTACTTACTTTCTGGATCAAATCCCACAATAAAGCCAGGACATGAATGATGTGCACTTTCTCCTGCCGGTGTGTCGGGCCAACAAACCCATCCATCAAATAGTCCGGGACAATACAACCCTGTAAAATAAAATTTTAAATTTAAATTTTTAGGTAACAATAATTTATTAATAATGAACAAACTAAACCCTTTTTCGATTTGGAGTAGGTCAATATCAAACTCCATTAGTCGAAACACAAACTTTAGTTTCAATTAAGGTCTAAAACCGGAACAAATTCCATTCAAAATTTTATGCATCGCCTATTTATATTTGTTCACATTTCCAATTTTAGCATTAAAAGTCGCAAACTATTGTTGCAAATTTCTAAAAGCGTTTCCAATACTTTTTATTTTAATAAAATATGTGGAAGACAGGGTTGGATCTGGAAATTGTTCGAGTGGTCTCTAGAGGGTGCGCTACTCCGGAAAACGTAATTGAGACCGAATAATCCAATAATAAGAGACTATTGCGCCCATATAACTGACTTTCGAATCCGTCAGTGGTTGGAGTTTATCGTGGATTATTAAATCAACCCTAATATTTGCTATTTACTAAAGATTTATTTTCAGCGTCCTAAAAGTCTCAATTTTTATTGATTACATTTTCACTACATACTAAATGATATCAAAGGTTCTTCCAATTAATATTTTATTTCATGTCAATTCTCGCCAGTGGCGTAACACTTTCCGAACAGGTCATTGTGTAAAAAAAAATCCTTTTAACTTTTTTCACAATTTTTTTAACTCGCTAAATGTTTCTCTCCCTTTGCACAAAGGGATGTTAAAAAAGTTTATTTTTAATCACTTTTAAGTAATAGCGAAATTGTTTTAAACCACAAGTTGACAACTTGCTCAATGACACTCTTCTTTCGCATTTTATCCCAATTTACTTCTTTATTTTAACGTTTTGTGGTTTTGTTTGATTTGACGTTTAATTTATATCCAACCGAGTTTAGTCACAAACTTTAATGTTGAACGTAAAGTTAATTGTGCTTTTCTAATTATTACTTAATTAATTATTGATTTTTGGTCCTAAATAAAAATTTTCTAAATAACTCTCTTCCACGCCTCTCTTCTTATAAGAGATTGTTTTTCTAACACTTTAAGTAACCATGAATTAATAATTTTAAAGCTACTCTTGTATTATATGTAAACTCGAAAAGGTAAAAGCTTTTCACCCCTACACAATTTACCGCAAAGTTAAAAGGTATGCATTGGCTTTAGTATAATTGCACAGAAACTTAATTGAAAATAACTTACAAAGGTTAGTTATAAAGTTTTAATAAGAAAGATTTTTCTTGAGAAATGCGCAGGGTCGGACTCGCCAGGTCGTCAGTTGCTGACAGGGTCAAACTTTTATGTGAGTGTAGGTACATACTAAGTTCTAGTGTTTATCATTAGTAATAATCCTATCCTAACTTAACCCTAACTTTTAGAAAATAAAATCTCAGGAAGGAGGGTTAGCAACCTTTGCCTATAGGAGAAATTGACCGGAAATCGCTACATTTACTCTTTCATTGCGATCCATATTATTAGCTAAATTAATCTTTCATGGTAGAGTAGGTGGGAGGTATTTCTTTATTCAATGATAAGGGCGGAGTGTTAGCAACCGTTGCTTATAGGATTTTGTCACTTTGAACTTCAATCGCGGTCACATATCGATGGCTATAATCCTTCTTTATAAGAGGTATATGCAAATATTTCCATAAGAGAAAAATAACGGAAATCGCCATTTAAGACTTCCACAGCGTTCACTTATTGTTTGCAGAGCTCCTTCCTGATGTTAACAATTTTTTTTATTCAATGGATGTCTTAGCTTTTTTTTTTAAATATTACTGATCTTTTTCAGGAGTCGACAGGGCGCTTGGGGTCATATTTCAGCTGCTACCGACGGAACAAAATGAAGCCAACCCTACCTTGGAGACATGGAGATAAACAAGGATCCGAGGAAGAAGTTAAAAATTGGCCCAGTGTCTTTGTAAGTTGAAACAAAGTTTTATACCTTCTTTAAAAGTTTTTTAAAGCGCGTCCCTATGGGGTTGGACACACTGGAACCATTACTATTACTAACTACCACCACTAAAATATAAACGCCATAATCGTAGATATCAGAAGACGTTTAAAAATTCGTAGTGGTAAACGATGGCTCTAGTGTGTCCAACTCTTAATGCCTGGTGTTGACTTTTTGCGTATCCGCGTGTATCAACTTGTGTAAAGACACGACAGCCGTTATTCTCCACTTGTATGTCTTTGTTGTTTTCGTTGCTCTAGCTGGTTGCTCATGGCGACCAAAACTCGTCTATTTCAGCGGATGACGTCAGCAGGAGTTAATTTAATTTTCTATCTCTGTCTATTTTAGACCGAAGTAGAGAATATACATTTGGGCACCACCACAATGGCTGACGAGTCAGCTAGTATTTCTATAGTGTAGCTGTAGGCTTCCCGGTAACGTCACGTTTGATGCACATTTATTTTGACACACCATGATATACTTTCACAATGGGGTTGCTTTAGTTCCTAACTACTGACTTAGTACTAACTACAGATATGGGACATGAGGGTGCTTCGTATATGACTTATTTAAAAAAAAAAATTTTATGATGTGGATAATTTTTTTTTAATTATTTGGAGTTGATTGAGCGTAAAAATAAAAATTTACCAGTAGGCCAAATAAGAAGCGCCCTAATGGGAGATGGGTTGGGTATTCATGTATCTTATATTATATTGTTTTAATACTACTTCAGCTTTAAGTTTTAACTTTTCACCAAAGTTAATTCCATTATCTTCTAGTACGACCCTGTTATCTTCTAGTTGTTTCTAAAAACTTCTTTAGGTTTAAAAAAATTAAAGGGGTTAATTTTTAAAGTAATTTATTAGAGTATACCTTCTCCTCTTTAAAAAAAAAGAAAACCTTCTGATAATGTGTTTAAACCTTAAGCTAAAATATTTAAAACTTAACCACTTTTTTAACGCCTTGAGAGCATTCATATTTAAAATTAAATTATGTTAACGTCAATAACAATAAAGTATGTGCTTTCTTTTTCAACTTGCATCGGAAAACCCACGTCTTTAAAATTCCCAAATGAAAAAAGACATTTTTATATAAAATTTGTAAGGATTTGTTTTTTTTATTTAGAAACTTCTCTTCGCGTTTGTACGTCCTAGATCCTAGAGGTATTTTGAATGTTAAAAATTTGAATTTAATTAAAATTGTAAACAAACTTGCAAGAAATACTGTTAAAGAGTTAGAAGGTATATAAAAGTGGAGTTTCAAACTGGTTACATTGAGTTACATTTATTACTCCTTATAACCTTTTATTACCTTTTATATAACAGTAAGTACTTATTAAAGGGTTTTTTATTTGTTGGCGTATATTATCTAAGCTTTATTGTCTAAAATTATATGGTGCTTCTGTAGCAGTTATCGGCGTCAAAAAGCTTTTTAATTGATAAATAATTTCCTCAACGTTTTCTTTTTGATTTACGAGACCTAGATTTTCCAAGAGCATAAAGCTCTGTCTGTGAGTATGTACGTATGTATGTAAACCACTAGCTCGTTACTCAGAGGTTAAGGGATGGGTTTGAATGGAAATTGGACTGTACAAGAATGTATATAAAACGTGCGCCGTTGCACAATCTATATTGCTTTTCTGCATCCACAGTAGAAAAAGCTCCGTGTTTTTTAATATTTTATTCATGTCTGAACATATATGAAAATTTTTATACTTCGCTAAGAAAATTAATATTAACGTTAATATAACTTTAGAACATTAATCAAATATTTTTATAGCGTAACAAGTGGGTGGCTTAACCGCTGTTTGGTCAAGAAATATGAGAAAACCTTAGAGGAGTACAATGGTGTAAGCTGTTTACAAGTCTATGTTTACCCTTGTGTAAAGCCCGCGGCACACGCACAGGTTTACCTTCCGATTTAAAAGCCTGAACGATGTACACACGCTCCGGTTAGACCGGTGCAGGTCACCTGAACGATGTCCAGATGCTCCGGTGTGCAGGGCTTGCCTGTGCAGGCTGACCTTGCACAGGCAAGCCCGTGTGTGTGACACAGACTTAAAGCAGGCGGCCTGCACAAGTGCACAGGCGTGTGGACATTGTTGAGACTTCAGTTTAGCCTGTGCAAGCTGACCCGCACAGGCAAGCCTGTGTGTATGGCGCAGACTTATAGCAGGCGGCCTGCACAGGCTTCACTGGAGCGTGTGGACATCGTTGAGGCTCCAGTTTGGCCTGTGCAGGTTGACCTGCACATGCAAGCCTGTCTGTGTGGCGCAGACTTAACGCAGGCGGCCTGCACAAGTGCACAGGCGTGTGGACATTGTTGAGACTTCAGTTAGGCCCGCGCAGGCTGACCCGCACAGGCAAGCCTGTGTGTATGGCGCAGATTTATAGCAGGCGGCCTGCGCAGGCTACACCGGAGCGTGTGGACATCGTTGAGGCTCCAGTTTGGTCTGTTCAGGCTGACCTGCACAAGCAAGCCTGTGTGTAGCGCAGCCTTGGTTTTGATAGAATTTTATTTTCAGATGCTGTGAGATGCCTTGGAAAAATATTACGTGGCTGGTCCTCACAGGCCCTACAATAACATTACGTAAGTTTTATTTATAACACTTTCTTCACTTTGCAAAAGCCGTTTTCTAATTAAAACAATTATGTAATATGTAATGTATGTTAAAATAGTAGAGGTTGGTCTTTTTCGATCTAAGAATGTTAAGGAGCTCGCCTTCTTCTATTGCGATGAATGGGGCGCTTCCAGAGCCCCCGATGCCACAGAAAAGTTAATTGCAGAGCAAGATTCTTCGATACATTGTTCTCATCCCTCCCGCGTCTTCTACAACTTCTATCCCATTGTCTAGTATTCGATATAATATTACTAAAGGGTGTAACAAATGACCAGAGGGTTTTCATAATTTTACAATTAAATTACATTAAAACGAAGTCTAAAAATTATAGTTAAAGCTGCATAAGGAGGTAAAATATTAAACGACCGAGCTCGTACCTTTATATTTTTTGTTATTTTTTGAAAAGTTAAAACGACAAACATAATAGAGTATAAATGACTATACAAAGCAAAAAAAAAGAGTTTGCAAGATAACAAATTAATCGATTTATATTGGTTCGACCTACTTTAACATGGACAATAAATTGACATCTAGATTAATGTAAGGCCTTTTAAGTTGAGCCCTTAGAAAATATTTTTGATGTTTTTTGTTAACACACACAGAATTTTTTTATGTAATCGTAAATGATATGTTCGAAAGGGATTGTCATTAGGTCTTAGCTATAGATATGTTTCATAACGTATAGATTTTGTGATGAAATGTGAATGGATATTACGTTTAAATGCTTTTAAGGACATCGAGAATGGTTCGTCGAAATATAAATTTCATGTCCTTAAAGGCAAATTTATCTCTTTATCCTTGTAAAATAAATATTATTCGCAAATTCTTTATTTTGTAATTTATCATCGAGCGTCTAAAATAGCCAACTCGTTTAAGAATGCAAAAACTAGTGCTTGGTGCTTATAGAGACTAGATTCAATTAACTTTATGAGTACTTGATTTATTTAGCTTGATTAAGCTACTTTTGCTGTACCTAATGTATGTCCTGTAACGACGTTTGTTTCTTTTTCGTCCTTAAAAGTGTTTCAGTTGCCAAAGATTATCCCCTCTGACTTTCATGACTTTTTTTTTACTTTTACAGTCACTGATTGTACTATATGTTGATATACAGAGTGTTTCACATTTCACTTTATTTGGTTTACCTACTAACGCCCTTAGTATGATTATTAATAATAATGGAAGCCGCAGGGCAGCTCTGAAGCCAGCTGTTGGTGAGTGACGACACCACGGTCGCCCGATGTCTTCTTGAGAACTTGGGTCCCAGCTTCCTCTTTTTAAAATATGTATGTTGAAGCTAGTGAGGCCTTAGGCTTTGAATTTGATTACTTCATCAAGAGAATGAGCTGTTATTGAAGGAATGAACGGTTGCAGCATAGTATTTACAAAGAAATGGAACGTCTCATCAGAAGCTTCAATTGTGGGGGGTAATAAAAATTCTTTTAGGGAGTCAACTAACATGCTTTTTCGTCACTTCTGATTATGGAAAATTTTTATAGACTATATGGACTCTATACATCAACTCTTAGTTTCTAAAAATAAATTTGTTCAACGTAGAAAATTAATTTCATTTGTTCCAAAGAAAATGTTTCAATTGTGGGGGCTGTATAAATTCTTCTAGGGGGTTCATTAACATACTTTTTGGAGACTTCTGCTCATGGAAAACTTTTATAGACTACCGACACTAGAAATCAACCAGTCCAACGTAGAAAAATAATTTCTTTTGTTCCAAAGAAAAAGTTTCAATTGGGGGGTTGATAAAAATTCTTTAGGGTGTCGATTAACTCACTATTTGGGGACTTCTGCTCATGGAAAATTTTTATAGACTACCTACACTAGAAATCAACCAGTCCAACGTAGAAAAATAATTTCTTTTGTTCCAAAGAAAAAGTTTCAATTGTGGGGGCTGTATAAATTCTTCTAGGGGGTTCATTAACATACTTTTTGGAGACTTCTGCTCATGGAAAACTTTTATAGACTACCGACACTAGAAATCAACCAGTCCAACGTAGAAAAATAATTTCTTTTGTTCCAAAGAAAAAGTTTCAATTGGGGGGTTGATAAAAATTCTTTAGGGTGTCGATTAACTCACTATTTGGGGACTTCTGCTCATGGAAAACTTTTATAGACTACCTACACTAGAAATCAACCAGTCCAACGTAGAAAAATAATTTCTTTTGTTCCAAAGAAAAAGTTTCAATTGTGGGGGTTATTTAAAATTCTTCTACTGCGTTCAACATACTTTTTGGAGACTTTTGCTCATGGAAAACTTTTATAGACTACCTACACTAGAAATCAACCCATAGTTTCCAAAAATAAATTTGTCCAACGTAGAAAATTAATTTCTTTTGTTCCAAAGAAAAAGTTTCAATTGGGGGGTTGATAAAAATTCTTTAGGGTGTCCATTAACTCGCTATTTAGGGACTTCTGCTCATGGAAAACTTTTATAGACTACCGACACTAGAAATCAACCCATAGTTTCCAAAAATAAATTTGTCTAACGTAGAAAATTAATTTCTTTTGTTCCAAAGAAAATGTTTCAATGGTGGGGGTTGTTTAAAATTCTTCTAGGGGGTTCATTAACATACTTTTTGGAGACTTTTGCTCATGGAAAACTTTTATAGACTACCGACACTAGAAATCAACCCATAGTTTCCAAAAATAAATTTGTCTAACGTAGAAAATTAATTTCTTTTGTTCCAAAGAAAATGTTTCAATGGTGGGGGTTGTTTAAAATTCTTCTAGGGGGTTCATTAACATACTTTTTGGAGACTTTTGCTCATGGAAAACTTTTATAGACTACCGACACTAGAAATCAACCCATAGTTTCCAAAAATAAATTTGTCCAACGTAGAAAAATAATTTGTTTTGTTCCAAAGAAAAAGTTTCAATTGGGGGGTGGATAAAAATTATTTAGGGTGTCGATTAACTCGCTATTTGGGGACTTCTGCTCATGGAAAACTTTTATAGACTACCGACACTAGAAATCAACCCATAGTTTCCAAAAATAAATTTGTCCAACGTAGAAAAATAATTTCTTTTGTTCCAAGGAAAATGTTTCAATGGTGGGGGTTGTTTAAAATTCTTCTAGGGGGTTCATTAACATACTTCTTGGAGACTTTTGCTCATGGAAAACTTTTATAGACTATCGACACTATAAATCAACCTTTAGTTATGAAAAATAAATTTGTCGAACGTAGAGAATTAATTTCTTTTGTTCGTAGCAAAGTTTTAATTGTGGGGGAAGTTCATAAAAATTTTTATAGGGCGTCATTTAACATGCTTTTTGGTCACTTCTGCTCATGGATAGTTTTGGTACACTATTAACTCTACAAATCAATCTTTGGCTTTCAATAAAAAAAATTTCCAACTTAAAGAATTAATTTTGGTTTACTCTTAGTTTGATTGATTGGACGATGAAAATTATTTTTCCTCGTTTTTAAAATTCAGGTACTTTGGCTTGCCTTGATGTAGTAATTTTTTTTTAGTATTACCGAGCCATTACCCTACAGATATAATAGTCGGTTTCAGACCAATTCGATCAATCAAATATTGTCTCCAAGAAATATTTTATGAGCGATGGACGTAACTGGACCGATACTTGAAATGTGTATTGCTCTATTCAAAACCACTAAACTGTAATTGCGACTAGGACTCCCAAGTAACATTTTTAGCTGATAATCAGCTGTGACAGTGTTGTAGCAGCTTACTTGTCAGCTTTATAGCTGCGGCAGCTTGAAAGGCAGCCAGCATTCAGCTTCTGATCAGCTGCTGATACACCAATTTGGAGGGTGAATTTTGGCTGCCACAGTGCTGTCGCAGCTATAACGCTGCCTAGAGAAGGCTGCCGCAGCTTGTGATTTTGGCTGCCTCAGAGCTGATATCTTGCTGCCGCAGCTACGTTTGGCAGCCAACACGCTGTGACGTTTAAATTTTTTGGCTGAGAGAGTGCTGCTACATTGCTGTGGCAGCAGTCGCAGGCAGCCAAAAAGGTGTTGAAAGCTGATAAACTGGGTCAAAAGCAGATTTTTTTTTATAAATTTAAATAAAATTAATTTTTTAATTAAAAATTTAGTAAAAAAAGTAAAAATATTTTTACTGACATTTTAAATTACAGTTAATTTTTATTTTAATTATACACATTACTTATTATTTATTAAATTTACAATTTTATAACAGTAATCAACCTATTACTTTATAAATGGAAGGTGGGAGAGAGAGGTAGGTGGTAGTTTAATTCTTCTTCTTTGTTATTCGATCTGAAATTATAAACACATTATTAAATATTAGTTAAGTACTTACAAACTTATTTTTCCTTGAAAAATACACCGACTTCATCGGGAACTGAACCCTAGACCTCAAGCACGAGAAACGAGATTTCTCACCACTGGCACACTGGACCACCAAGCCCTTATAGTTATGTAGGTTTTTATCCGTGATAAAATGTTGCTCGTCTTTAAAGCTGCCTTTAAATTACAGCAAAATTGCATTTTTAGCTTGATAATATATTAAAGCCAATGTGTACTGTTTCTGGAGAATCACATGGATGTTCTACATAGTTATAACTTATTTATAACAATGAAAAAACAAATAAAATTGTTTAATCCCTGTCTTTGGAGTGATGAAACAATTTAATAACAGATTCATATCTTAAAATAAATTATGTAATGTACGGCAAAAGGGAGGTTTATTTAAATTAAGTACATTTAAACATACATGTAAATTTATTTTGATAGCGTCGTTTGAGAACAACAATTGATTCTTATTTTACCTTTACAATATAATCAAATAATCATATTTATGTATGACCTTCGCTAAAATTTAACAAGTAATGTTTATAAGTTCCTCTGGTAACAAGTACATCGTAATTTAATTTTGGCGGTGAAGGTGTTAATAAAATTTATATATAATAAATTTAAATAAATTTATATCAGCTGTCATAAAGAAGCTGATTTTTGGGGGTCGTTTAAGCTGTCGCAACGTTCTATCAGCTTCCCTAATACACCCTAATTCAGCTTCAGCTATATAGCTGCAACGGCAGCCACTTTTCAGCTCCTACGTCACTCGTTTGAAGTAGTAGCTGCTATTTGGCTGTCAATTTGGCTGCCGCAGCGATCTCTCAGCTAGGGTAATCAGCGACAGCATAATGGCTGCCTGGGCAGCAACGTCGCAGCCATGACGTCACAGTTACTATTTTCTTGCTACTTTTGTAGCTGACGCAGTGCTGTCGCAGCGACTAAATCAGCCTTATTTCAGCTTCAGCTAAAGAGTGGCTTTTTAAAGCTGCCACAGCACTGCGTCAGCCTATTTTTGACTGCCGCAGCTAAATAGAGTAGTTTGTGTTACTTGGGCTTGAACGACTCGTTGGCGATGATATCTAGAAAAAAGCTCATTGCGGCATTGATATTCGTCTTTGTTTGATCTCAAAAAAATTTTTAGTTCGCATATCTTAAAAGCACCTCCCGGCTATATTTTATTAGGATTATATCCTTTCATAAAAGTCAGACTTGTTTGACCCCAATTTTGTTGCTTTAGGATTTTGAAGTTGAGATTAGAGAGGTTTTAACTGAAATGTTAATTTTAATATTTATTTCATAAAAAGCTCACTTCTTGAAAGTTTCGGTTGGTTCATAGCTAAAATAAGTGCAGGATTTATTACTTTGTAAATTTTTAAAATTTCAAAAGAAAGCTTTTTAGTTGAAGTAACTTGGAATTAAGGGACCTATAACTAACCACGACAAACGTCTAAAGCCTACGAGCCTACGGCCAAGATTTGGTACTACCGGAAAACCGTACTATATAAATTACTGGTAGATAAGTTAAGATGTAATAAATTAGCTTAGATGCCTAAAAACAACAGTGAAGTTTAAAATAAACTTGATTGCACTTCAACTAAATTAACTTTATTGACTGCCTCATGTTCATTTTTTCTTCTTTTTATACTTTCATAGCACCCTCGAGAATACCAAAAAGTCACTTTGAAAACAATGCTAATTTCTTATTCCTTTTATAGTTTGTATAGTAGAAATATAAAAAGAAGATTTTCGCATTTGTATAAACTTCAAATAGCATAGTCTTAAAAGCATCTATACTTTGCTTGTTGAGTAGTTGCAATTTATTTTATTGAAAGAAAAGTCTAAAGATTTCCATTTTTGAACGCTTACGATTTGCTAATGCAATTTTAGATTATATACAAGGTGTAAATTGATCACATCATCCCTAAATTAAGATATCAAATTAGTTGTGCCTTAAGGTTATTAGTTCATACATTCCAAAACAGAGTAAGTTGATGTAAGTTTCGGAACATTCCTTAGAAGCCCCAATAATTTCCTCCACGTATACAAGTAACTTTCTCATTTAAAAAACTACCAGAGTCGATTAACTTAACCGAATTTAACGTTAAATTATTTTAATAAATTTTTAGTTACGCATCCCATCCAGATAAGGTTTATCGTAATCGAAGCGATGCATTTTTTATGTTTTCAAAGCGATTTCGATTAATATAGGGTGATATGCACAATGCACATATGTGCGTTGTAACAAAAAGTTAATTCGTTCAAGTTTTTTTTTTATTAAAAGTTATAAAGTTGAACGGAAGTCGAGTTCTTGGTGACTCTTCAACGTCATTCGCGAGCTCGACTTCCCTCTCTTTCTTTCCAAGACTTCTCAATATTTTATTGTAATACGATCTTGATCTGTATGCCGAAAAGGAAACTGTATTCCAAATAAAATAAAAAAATCGACTTTAATTTTGTAAAACGTAAGTGTCGAACTTGACAAATTGTTCCAAAAATACCAATGCATAGAAGTATAGTCGTAACCTACAATAGTTGGAAAATCTACTTTTTGATGTTAAAAACTTTTTAGTGTCTACGTTAGGATTCTTTTAGTGCTAATTAACCCCAAATCAAACTTTTATGACATAAAATAGCGCAAACGTGTAGTCTATTAGCTTGAAAGCAATAGGAAACCATTTCCTCGACTCGACGTCATCTTTTCAAAGCGACTATAAGCTTGGTGGTTTTGTAACAAAAATAATTTTATTTCTTAAAAGTTCATAAAAGGTGGTTATTTTTTACAAAAAAAATAAAGGTACAATTTGTATCGTTCAATTATAAATAAAGTTGAAAGCGCATCAATTGCCTTCCCATTTCTTCTCTAGCGTAAAATTGAACTTTTCTTAAGCTTCACTTGCATCACATACGTTAAAGTTGGATGTGTGTGATCTGAAAACGTGCTGGGAATAATTCGTATGTAAATTTAATACTATTTCGTGCGAAATCTAAAATTGTTAACAATCAAAATTGGATACGTTGCAAACTATTGACGGTTTTGTTATTTTAATCTATGTGTGTCTTTGACAGGGTCATCGTAATAGGAAAATGACGTGGGAAATCAAAACGTGTATCAGGGAAATTGTTATTTGAAGCTTTAGATAAACTAGGTTATGTCACCTAAATATAGTGTGGAAACTATACTTTTCTAATATATTTGTTGTATAGCGAAAAATTATTATTAAATGATTCAGGGAGGTTCCATTTCCTATTTCATTCCTAGAATTTTGGTTAATGTACCATTAACTCCATAATTACAAAATTAAATTCTTACCCTAATATTATAAATTTTTGAGGTTAATTCGGGTGGCTATAAAAGTGCACAAAGCAGATATTAAAATTTTTCCTATTATAAAGAATATAATGTTATAAAGGGGTTTGTTTAAATTGTTTCAAGCAAACGTTTTCATTTTGTTTCATTTAATTTGTCTACTCTTCTAAGTTAATAAACTCTGATGAGGCCATAACTAAACTTATTCGTTTGTTTATTACAGTGTATTATTTAACGAGCGTTATTCCATAATTACACAATGGTGAAAATTATAATACGAGCCGAGCCGTAGGCGAGTATTGTAATCATTGACAAAGTATACAGTAATATCATCGAATAGCTAAAATTGTACGAGTTTTCAAAATATTTAAAAAATATACAGGGTGTTTCTAAAAACTTGAGATATTTATGTAAGTGTTTTGTTAATAAAAATAGTGTGAAATAATAGATATTATAGGATTGATACATTTACCAATTTTCAAGTTTTTATTTTTATTACAAAAGAAATGACAGATTTGTGAAATTTTGACATTTAAAAAACCATAACTTCGGTCCTGGAAATTTTCAAAGAATAAAACGCATGGCATTCGATAGAGAACGGCGATGTCTATAACATATACAAAAACAACGAATGTGGCCATACGAGGAGCTTTTTCCTGTTGAATTTTTTTGTGCATTTCTTTAAAAGTTTATAGTTTAAAATTTTCTTTAATGTATCATTTATAAGATATTGTGGGATCAAATTAAATTTTAATAAAAAAAAATATAAAATTATAATATTTGACGGACAGGAAAAAGTTCTTCGTATGGCCACATGACGTGCCCCACATCCCTTGTTTTTATTATTTTATTTCTTTTTATGTTAATATAAATTGCATGATATTAAAACAAAATTTAAAAAAAAAATTTTTTTTTTAATTTGTTTTATGCGGGATGGAACCTAGGACTTCTGCGTGTAAGCAGAATTTTTAGAGATAAACTGTCTTAAATACTAATTTCATTATTTTTTAAATTTGGCTTAAATTAAAGTCCAAAATATACATTCTTTTATATGTTTAGAAAGCTAATTTTACGAGCTTTCAAAATATTTAAAAATATACCGGGTATTCCATTTAACTTAAGATATTTTATTCCATTTCCGGTTAAACCGGAAGTCAAAATATAAAGTGTTTAATATCGTGTAATAGCTAATTTTACGATCTTTCAAAATATTAAAAAATATACAGGGCGTTCCTAAAAATTTTGATATTTTTGTAATTTCCGGTTTAACCGGAAGCGTTTTGTTAACCGAAAATAGTGTCAAATAATAGATATTTATAGGATTGATATAAATATCCAATTTAAAATTTTCATTTTTATTACTAAGGAAATTGGAGATTATTGAAGTTTTGACATTCAAAAAATCATAACTCAGAATCCGCATTATACAAGTCTTTAAAAATTTAAAGCTAGATAGATAATTACATTGTCAATAACATATCAAAAAATTTAAAAAAATTTCTGACCAGTTTTTGAGAAAATCGATATCAAAGTTTTGACCTACTTGGGTCCCTTAGAGGTAGGCAATTTTAAAAGAATTTTGAAAATCGACTTTTTTATGGCGAAAGCCCTATATTTTGGTTATACAAGGACGTTTTGAAATTTTTATAATATTAATTACGGGCTAAGTTATAAGGGAAAAACCACAAAATGGGACAATCGTTCTATTGGCCGCCATTTTGAATAAAAAAATTTGAAATAATTTTTTACAGTTAGGGCTCACGTGTACTATCTTATAGCCAAGTAGAAATAAATTTGACCCAAATTTGCAAATATGCGCCCAAAATAACCACTTTATTTTTGGACACCCTGTATATATTTCTTATTAAAGCTACTTTTGCCGATAAAATAATTTTAAAGTGGTTAAAACCAAATCGACGAAAGCCGTTTACTTGGGTTGTTTAATGCCGTTTTGACATTTTTGTAATAATAATTACAGGTAAAAACTGCAAAATGTGACAATTATTATTGTTGTATCGGCCGCCATTTTGAAGGTAAAAATTTGTGAGGCTAAAATGTACTCTCTTATAGCTAAGTGAAAATAACTTAGACCTAAATTTGAAAAAAATGCGCCTCAAAAAATCTTACATTTGACGTGACCCCCCTTCATAGATTTTTTAGCTTTTAGTGCTGTAAGGGCCTTTTCACACGTACCGGATGCGGCAGGCAGACTTCAGATACTCGGTCTTGCTCGTGTACAGTGTACATACATTACTACGAATTCAACCGCCGGTTAACTGGTATGCAACAACCCGTATGCACGTAGCGCTCTCGTAGACCCCAAATTTCGCTATCCTAATACCCTGTATCAGTTAGTATGAAGCGCCATTTTGAAGGTAAAAATTTGATAGGGTAAAATATACTCTGTTATACCTAAGTGAAAATAACTTAGACCTAAAATTGAAAAAATGCGCCTCAAAAAACCTTACGTTTGACGTGACCCCCCTTTATAGATTTCTTTAGCTTTTAGTGCTGTAAGGGCCTTTTCACACGTAACCGGATGCGGCAAACAGATTCTCGGTCTTGCTCGCGTACAGTGACATACATTACTACACTTTCAGCCGTCGGTTGCGCTGACGTAGAAGGCTTTTGACACTCACTTCGCTATCCGAATACCATGTTTCAACTAATGTGAACAGAGTCTTAACAGTTCTCTTAAACGCATGAAACTAGCTTTTACATTTAATTGGGTTACATTTAAATGCACAAATGCATCGGGTCTTAATTAAATTAATTATCATTGTTAGTTAATTGAAATTCTCATTTAAGCACTCAAGGAGGAGTAGTTTTACTATTTTGCTTATCAGACAAATTATTTATTGATGCATCTAGTAGAGGGAGTAAATGATTTAAAATTAAAAACCTCCATTTTGAAAAATTTAGTAAAACAAATGATAACAATTGGCATTTGTTACAGTAAAATTTATAACAATTGTTAAACCGGACTCAAACGACTGGTATATTTGTCAAATACAATATTGTAAATTTTGCAAGGGATGTTTAAATTTCCATTTTTACCTTCTATTTTGTTTGTTTTGCCATGTTTATATGTGTAAACCCGCAAGAGAACAATTAGCAAATGAAATTTGTATCGAATTCTCGTTTCATGCTGTAAATAATCGGTGCGAAAATCTTGCTGGATAAAAATTCAAAAAAATAGGGGTTGTCGATTTTTTGTTTTTTTAAACGAAATTAATTCTTTGTTTAAACTTGCCATATAAAAAAAGAATAATTTTTGTTTTGTTTGTGCTTCATAAATTATGTCTTTTGCGAATTTACAATGGATGTACCTACGTTGGCTTTTGTAAAATTAGTAGGTTCAACGTTGAACTTTGGCTAGCTGTAAATTTTCGTTAAAGTTGTAAAATGTACAATGTACATGTACTAGAAGGGGGTGAGTTTTTATTTTAAAATTAACGAATTTATAATTTTAATTAACAAACATTTTCTTTTCAAACGCTGTGAGATAGGCGCCTTGTAAAAATATTTTGTGGGTCGTCATCACCTTTATGTAAGTTTTTGTTAAATTAAATTAATAATTTTTAGCTTAATAGTGACGTTTTGTAGATAAATTTTCAAACACATTGTGATAAAATTTTGATAAATAGCTTAGTTCGCGTCCTTCACTGGTACGAATTGGTTGGGCCACTATTATTTTAGGGTTTTAGAAAATTTAACAGTGGAAAATTCAAAGAGGGTGAGCTCTAATAATTTTATTTATTAATTTACCCTGATTTAAGGGGTAATTTTTTTCTGAACGGGTTAAAGTAATTTTTTTATCGCTAATTTTTGTTTACTTCCCAGGTAATTTAGAAAAGGTAGCCTCATTGTTTTTTCAGTATAGTAGGAATACTTCAAAAATTTTTTTACTGTTCAAGACATTTCGTAAAAAAATTCAAAACGTCTCAAAGTAATGCTTTTTAAATTTTAACATCTTTTCGAAAAATGTCTTAATGACACTTTGATTTTTTTTAATCAAACCAGTAAGTGCTTAATTTGCCAATAATTTAATTGTTATTAGTAAGCATTATTTAGTAATTTATTGTTTTAATTATTTAAAAAAAAAATTGCATATTACAATAGAATGTCAAATCTTCCAATTAGTGGTTAAAATAACTTAATCATTAAAATCGTCTTAATTTAATTTTGAAGGGGATGAAAGATGAGTCGTATACAAGACGGTTGTCGAGTTATTTAATTTAAAATGAAAATTAAGAAATTTTTTCGTCGGAAAATGTTTACATTTTTTTATCCTCTTTTATTTTTTGATAACAATAAGCACAAATTGCAATTTCTGTCCGATTTTTGTGTTATTGTATCATGATTGTATCTTATAAAAAGTTAGACATCTCGTTCGACATTGTGTTGTATTTTTACAACGTTATCAAATTTTCCAACATCAATAGGAAAATGTGATAACGTTTTCAATATTTTGTAAAATAGTAAACAATGTATGTATAGTGAGCGATTTTGCTCCAATTGAGGGCATTTCGGCTATCAGCTGCTCCCGACCTTTCCCTCTTTTAATGAAATTTTGTGGACCATAGTATCAGGTGTTACATCATCCCTTAAACGGGCAAATTTCAGTACCTACTATATTTTATAAAATAGTATTTTCAGTGAGTTATGATGATTTTTAAATTGACAGATTTTGTAACTAAATTTTATACAGGGTGTTTTGATGATGATGTTGAACGTTTTAGAAGGTATGGAAAGAACAAAATTAATTAACAACTAATTCCAGTGCAAGTTATTCGTTGAGAATTATTTTCATCCAGGTCTCGTTAGGGCGACTTAAACAATTAGCAACCCCGCTTTTCCACTTACACACCACAAATATTTTTTTTAGTATGTGAAAATCATTTCCATCCGTCTGTAAGCACAAAAGCTCATGATTCGTTTGCGAAAAAATATTTTAAATTAGGGAGTGGCAAATAAGGTCTTTTAAGAGAGCCTAGAACTCATTGTTTCAACATTTAATTCCAGTGCGAGCTATTCGTTGAGAATTATTTTCATTCAGGTCTCGTTAGGGCGACTTCAACAATTAGCAACCCCGCTTTTCCACTTACACACCACAAATAATTTTTTTAGTATGTGAAAATCATTTCCATCCGTCTGTAAGCACAACAGCTCATGATCCGTTTGCGAAAAAATATTTTAAATTAGGGAGTGGCAAATAAGGTCTTTTAAGAGAGCCTAGAACTCATTGTTTCAACATTTAATTCCAGTGCGAGCTATTCGTTGAGAATTATTTTCATCCAGGTCTCGTTAGGGCGACTTCAACAATTAGCAACCCCGCTTTTCCACTTACACACCACAAATAATTTTTTTAGTATGTGAAAATCATTTCCATCCGTCTGTAAGCACAACAGCTCATGATTCGTTTGCGAAAAAATATTTTAAATTAGGGAGTGGCAAATAAGGTCTTTTAAGAGAGCCTAGAACTCATTGTCTCAACATTTAATTCCAGTGCGAGCTATTCGTTGAGAATTATTTTCATCCAGGTCTCGTTAGGGCGACTTCAACAATTAGCAACCCCGCTTTTCCACTTACACACCACAAATATTTTTTTTAGTACATGAAAATCATTTCCATCCGTCTGTAAGCACAACAGCTCATGATTCGTTTGCGAAAAAATATTTTAAATTAGGGAGTGGCAAATAAGGTCTTTTAAGAGAGCCTAGAACTCATTGTCTCAACATTTAATTCCAGTGCAAGCTATTCGTTGAGAATTATTTTCATCCAGGTCTCGTTAGGGCGACTTCAACAATTAGCAACCCCGCTTTTCCACTTACACACCACAAATATTTTTTTTAGTACATGAAAATCATTTCCATCCGTCTGTAAGCACAACAGCTCATGATTCGTTTGCGAAAAAATATTTTAAATTAGGGAGTGGCAAATAAGGTCTTTTAAGAGAGCCTAGAACTCATTGTCTCAACATTTAATTCCAGTGCGAGCTATTCGTTGAGAATTATTTTCATCCAGGTCTCGTTAGGGAGACTTCAACAATTAGCAACCCTGCTTTTCCACTTACACACCACAAATAATAGTTTTAGTCCTTGGAAATCATTTCCATCCGTCTGTAAGCACAACAGCTCATGATTCGTTTGCGAAAAAAATATTTTAAATTAGGGAGGGACAAATAAGGTATTTTAAAAGAGCATGAAGCTCACTGTCTTAACATTTAATTCCAGTGCGAGCTATTCGTTGAGAATTATTTTCATCCAGGTCTCGTTAGGGCGACTTTAACAATTAGCAACCCCGCTTTTCCACTTACACGCCACAAATAATTTTTTTAGTACTTGAAAATCATTTCAATCCGTCTGTAAGCACAACAGCTTTCATGATTCGTTTGCAAAAAAAATATTTTAAATTAGGTAGGGACAAATAAGTTATTTTTTCTTCAAACGTCAGAAAAAGTCGTCTTTGTGTCACTCAATAGGTAACGGTGAAGTTTAACTTTCCCGCCGAGGCAGGAAAAATAGTCAGAAAAGTAATTTTTGTCTGTCTAGGAGGGAAAAGTAAAATCTTAACCGCACATTATTTTTATTTTTAACGTAAAAAATGTTTTTTAAGCATTTGTAATGTAAACAATTTAATGTTTTTTAAATTTTCTTTTATAATTAGTTCGTTGCTTTTAATAATTAGCTTTTTTTACAAATTTAAGTTAATTTTAAAAAATATTTGACAATTGAACTACAAGTAATTGACAAGAGATGGTGCTCTTTCAAAAATCAAAGTTTTCAGTTTTACGCTTTACGTTTGCAGAAAAAATTTAATGTTTTATACGGAGTCAAAGTAGTTTTGTGTGACTCGCCTGTATTGCCTGACTCGCTCGCTACGCTCGCTCTTCAGCCAAACACAGTCTTGTCACACAAAACGTCACTTTGTCTCCTTATAAAACAAATAACTATTAACGGAGCCTAATACTCATTGTCTCCACATTTAATTCTAGTGCGAGCTATTCGTTGAGAATTATTTTCATTCAAGTCTCATTAGGACGCCATTTTGGATTAGCCATTTTGAATATAAGTTTTTTACTTGAAATGCATAAATGACAATCAGTAGTTTTCAAAGCAGTTCCAAATAAGGAACCCGCTCCTGTATAGGTCTGTCACTACAAAATTCAATGGCAGGGACGGACTGGCTATTGGTCGGCCCCACTTGCTACCAAATAAATTGGCCCCAAATACAGTGGCGTAGCGAGTAATGACGGGCCTGCTTAAAAAGATTTCCCATAGATTCTATAGCGCTGCAGGCGAAAATTTTTAGAATTTTCAAGGTCCACGAACTTAGATGTACCTATGTATCCTGATCTAAAGTGAAACACACTGTATGTTTATTATGAACCTTTTTCTTCATTTTCATTTTTCAATTTATTTTCATTTGGCCCCAATTTCTCTGGACTCGACCGGCAATCGCCAGTCAGCCGCTTCAGTCCGAGCCTGTTCAAAGGTTATTAATTTTTGACGTAATCTTAGAGAAACGTTCTAAATGATAGTTTTTGGCCCCGAGTGACTAAATTTATATAAATATCAGGAAAAATCGAAAAAGACCCAAATGTTTTTAACCTCGGACCTCACAAACTCGAGCTCCGCCTGTCTACAAGGGATACGTATGCCCTGGAATATAGCAGTTGTTTGTGTATTTTATTTTAATTATTCCCAACGTTTCATCCGTACTTGAGTGGTTTATAAAAAGATAATTTTGCTGAGATGTAATGTGCGCTCATTTCAAAATCGAAATGTAAGATTCCCCTTGTTATTTTAGAAAATCAAAGCTTGTTGGTTTCTCTAGCGCTTACGACTAGCGCCCTATTCATATTAAAGTCATCTTTTTTATACCAATATCACTGAAAACAAACCGACAGTTTTATGCAAATTTGTGAAAATTATTGCCTATTTTCCCTTGTCTAAAATTAAATTTAATGTACAAGAAAGCACGACAAGTAACACGTTTAAGACAACTTGATTAAATTTTTTTGTCACTTTTGAGACACATTGTATAGTGTAAATAGAACTAGAAGGGACTAGAAGGGAAAATTTAAATAATTAAGAGCTCATCTCACTAAACTATTAAAATACGTATGTAAACAATACGTAACTAAAATTACAAATCTAAACAGTTTATTCCCAGACACTTAAAAGTTAAATTAAACAATAAAATTGCAAGTGCGAAAATTAAATTAGAAATTTTTTGTATCTGTTGTATCTGTAACGTAAACTTATAAATTCTTTTTGCTAAAGTAAATACCTAAAAGGAGAGGAAACAGGACGTAAAGGATCATTGCGGGTTTATGTAGTTCGATGTTAAAGTCGGAAAAGTACAATATGAAGAGAAAAACCGCCAATTTGCCCGAGTTACATTATGGATACACTTAGAGCGAACAAAAGATTTTTACTTAAAAATATTTCTTTTTATCAAAAAAATTTTTCTTTTTCAATCAATTAACGAATAATTAACAAATTCGAAAAAAAATAATTTTTCTTATGGGAAAAACTTTTTAAAAACTACAACTCCTTTTTAGGGTTAAGTACTTAAGTACTTTAATTTACAAACTTTTTATTCCACCCTTACACACGTGTAAGTTACAAACTTGATAAATTAAAGTAAAGGTTTTAATGTGGACGATACAAATAGCGTTTGTTTAACAGAATCGTTTCGTAATGGCTGAAATGGTAATGTTTAATGATTTAAACGTTGTTATTGGTCAATAATTAATTTATTACAATACCAAAAGTTTTGTTACAAATTAATTTTCTGCAACCACAATTATATTCGAAATTACCTACATAATTTTAATCGAAACGATAAGGGTTGTTGCAACGAGGTGAACTCTAGATAGGGGTTAATAGGGGTGAGTTGTTACTTAATGACTGCAGTTTAGAATAACTCGCACTGCTACTTTTCTTAATTTATACAATTTTTCTCAGTTATGTTATTTTTTACCTTAAAAAATGACGACTAAAACATAGTTTTTTCAAGTTTTAAAAGCGCAAATTCAGTTGAAGATGAAATTAAATTAAATTTTTAATTATTACATTAATGTAATTTCATCGTAAAAAAATAAAATAAAGTAACATATTAACATAACGTAACATAACAATTAAAGATAAGGGTTCTTGCAACGAGGTGAACTCTAGATAGGGGTTAATAGGGGTGAGTTGTTACTTAATGAGCTGCAGTTTAGAATAACTCGCACTGCTACTTTTCTTTATTTATACAAATTTTCTCAGTTATGTTATGTTACGTTATGTTATTTTTTACCATAAATAATGACGACTAAAACTTAGTATTTTAAAGTTTTAAAAGCGCAAGTTCAGTTGAAGATGAAATTAAATTAAATTTTTACTTATTACATTAATGTAATTTCATCGTAAAAAAATAAAATAAAGTAACATATTAACATAATGTAACATAACAATTAAAGATAAGGGTTGTTGCAACGAGGTGAACTCTAGATAGGGGTTAATAGGGGTGAGTTGTTTCTTAATGAGCTGCAGTTTTGAATAACTCGCACTGCTACTTTTCTTAATTTATACAATTTTTCTCAGTTATGTTATGTTACGTTATGTTATTTTTTACCATAAAAAATGACGACCTAAACTTAGTTTTTTCAAGTTTTAAAAGCGCAAGTTCAGTTGAAGATGAAATTAAATTAAATTTTTATTTATTACATTAATGTAATTTCATCGTAAAAAAATAAAATAAAGTAACATATTAACATAACGTAACATAACAATTAGAGATAAGGGTTGTTGCAGCGAGATGAGCTCGAGATAGGAGTTAATAGTTAGTTAATAGTTGACAAGAGTTGTTAGTTTGTTAGTGCACTGCTATTTTCTATCTTGTAGTTTTTCTTAATTTGCACAACTTTTCTCAATTATATTACGTTACGTTATTTTTTACCATAAAATGGTATTTTACCATAATATTTTATGGTAAAAAATAACGACTAAAACTTGATTTTTAAATGTTTATAAGCGCAAGTTCAGTAGAAGATAAAGTTCAATTAAATTTTTATTCGTTACATTAATGTAATTTTATCGTAAAAATTAACATAAAGTAACATATTAACATAACGTAACACAACATAACCTAGAAAAGTTGTGTTAATTAAGAAAAGTATACAAGATAGAAAGTTCTCGTTTGGTATCCGAATTTAGAAAAGCCGACTGAGAATTTTGTGCCAAAAAAACAATAGGTGCCCGCAAGAAAATAAAAAGATTAACGTCGCGACGCTTAGCGTCGATGTAATAAAATATCGAGTTTAGTATCGTTTGATAGCTCTTTTTACCTCTGAAGGGTGAAAAGATTTTTTTCTAAAGTAAAATCATTTTTAAACTAAAGTCAAGAAACGAAATTGTAAATTTTCAACTTTTTTGCGTTATGTCGATAACCATTTTGAATTTTAAAATTTTCTAAACGGATTTTTAAAGTCCATAAAACAATGCAGATTTTTGCTAAATTAGCCAATCTCGTAACTCTTAAGTTTTTCGACATCCCACCTAATGTTGGTATTATTTAAAAAAAATCACCCTGTACAAACTTAACCATGGAACAAAATATGAATTATATTCTATATATTTAATCAACCTGTCATAATGTCTAATTTCATTCGCGCTCAACACACACATACAGTTTGACATCCTGACATGAATAATTACCGTCATATAAGCCCACGTAAAATTATATTAAATTCACAATTTGCAGTTGTTAAGTAAATCTGGTGGGAATTGCCTTAATAATATTTTTTTTAGCTTAAGGGTGCACATAAATACACTCCTTATCCTGTATCGATAAGCTCATTTTATATGTCACCTACCGCTTTCGGCACTTGGCCATTTCAACATCCCCTCGAGATATAAAGAAATAACCTCTCCATTTATGTAGATGAAATTTATTGAATTATAGCATTGATTCCAAACTTTATGACTCGCCCATTTGGAGAAGTTGGAAAGTATTAACAAAGCGGGCGGTTTATATATTTTTTTTAAATTTTTAGAACTGCGTATAAATTTTTTTTCCTTTTAAATAGTAACTTATAGGAACTTCTATTATTTACTGCGATTATTTATTAACTTTCCACCATTAATATTGTAGTATCAGAAGACAGTAAAAAATTTATGGGGACACGTCGATTTTGTTTCGAGTAAGAAACTCTGTGACAAGCAGATCGTGATTATCCCCTATTTTTTAACGTCACATTTATTCTAAATGTCCTACTTGTAAATTAATTCTTTAAATTATTTAATTTTTAATTAATTAATTTTTAATTATTTAATTTTAAATTAATTAATTTTTAATTAAATAATTAATTAATTATGCCAAATCAAAAATTCTGATTAAATTTATTTCTAGATCTAAATTAATCAAGAGCTGTATACTACCAATTGTAACCATTTACGGTGTTTGAGGGTAACTGCTATAACGAAATATCAATATTTCCTCATTTTACGTAGTTAAAACTTTAATTAACAAAAATAAAATTCAAAAGTTATATTGTGGAACAAATTAAATGCAATTAAGTCGTAATTTGCAATGCTGTAAAAGAGGATAATTGAAATATAATGCAATAGGTACGCTAAACTTTAAAACAGTAGTGCTTTTTATTATTATGAAATAAAGAATTTCATTACAGCAGTTTAAAATTCAAATTTTTATGCCTAATTAGTTAAATACAGTATTAAAAGTGAAAAATTACACAAAAAAATACGAGAAAAAAATTGGTCTACTTCGTGTTCTTCGTTTTAATTTTCTCGTCTATTTCCATCACTCTGTTTTGCTACCTTCCAACATAACAAACAAACGCGTTTTGTCTTAGAAGTTGGTAAATTGAGCAAATATTTGTTCAAAATTACAATACACACTTCAAGTATCCTTTTTAATCTTTATTGCGAAATTAATGTTTTTTCCTCTTTTTATTTTCGCCCTTAAAATTATTCGTTAAAATTTAATTATTTCAGTCTGTAAATAAGAGAGCAATTTATTAGCGAAATCGTTAATGAGGAAATTATAATTTCTTGCAGAAAATTAATTGCATTGCCTACCGTAAAATTGGCGTTTTTAAATTTTGTTCATTATATTCTTGTTAATTGTCAGAAAGAGGGAGAAAGGTCATTTTGTTCCTTCATCCCTCATCATAAACTACGTAGGCAGCTCCACTAATAATTATCGGTTACAGCGTTACATCTATAAAATGAAAAAGGCTACTTGACAGCCGCCATATTGGATCCGCCATTTTGAATTTGTTGTTTTTAATTATGGCATTCTTGATCTTCAATAGTCATTGGGAAATGGAGAACATTTTTTTTTTAAAATGTGGCAGATCTTATAGGTTGTTTATGTTTATATTTTGAGAGATCCAAGACCCACTTTCTATTTTATTGAAGATTTCATTAATTTGGAAAAATTCTAAGCAAATCAAGACCTTACATTATTACACAATTTTTCTCAGTTATGTTATGTTACATTATGTTATTTTTTACCATAAAAAAGAACCACTCAAACTTAGTTTTTCAAATTTTGGAAACACAAGTTCAAGTAAAATAAAATTAAACCAAAATTTTATTGATTATATTAATGTAATTTCATCGTAAAAAATAACATAAAGTAACATATTAACATAACGTAACATAACTAACTAGAAAAGCTGAAAATCACTTTGTGGTGTTTCTCTTATAACTTAGCTGGTAATTATTTTTATAAAAATTTCAAAACGGTGTTTTGTGGCTAAAATATAAGGCTTTCGTACTAAGTTAATAAATTTTTAAAACTGCTTAATAATTGCCTACATTTAAGGGTTGAAGGGGTAAATGTTTGGTCAAATATTTGAAATGGATTTTCTCAAAATCAGCGTCGGTTATTGTTTTCTTTTTCGGTTGCGTTATAGAGATCGTCGTTCTCGATCGAGGGTCGCATGTTTCTTTAGTTAGAAATATCCAGGACCGGAGTTACGATTTTTTGAAATTTAAAAGTCACATCTCTTGTAATAAAAATGAAAATTATTAATCCCACGAATATCTATTATTTGACACTATATTCAATTAAAATACGCTTCTGGTTAAACCAACACCCATATATTTTTAAATATGTAGTTTAAAAGATCATACTATTCGTTGTTAGATCATATCAAAACTTTGTACTTCTGCTTCCGGTTTAACCGGAAATGGGTCTAGCTTTCTCATTTTAAATGCTTATGGCTTTTAAATAGCTTTAATACGCACGAAAAAGTCTTGTTATGGCTACATCCGAGTGTTTTTACTATAATAGTTGAATGATTCGCTTTTTTAACTTTTTCCAATCCAAGAAAAAAAACACATTTTTTTTTATTGAAGTTCTCGACGTTTTGAGTCACCCTGATTACAAAAATCGGAAAAAAAATTTTCGATTTTTTGAACTGAAAATGTCCGTATGTGTATGTATGGATGTCCCCCCCCCCTACAGCAAAAACTACTGGACCGATTTTGATGAAATTTGATTTTAGCCACTTTAAAATTATTTCATCGACGTAATAAGCTTTTAAAAGAAATCTATATAGGGTGTCCAAAAATAAGGTGGTTATTTTGGGCGCATATTTGCAAATTTGGGCCAAATTCGTTTCTACTTGGCTATAAGATAGTATATCTGAGCCCCAATTGAAAAAAAAAATTTCAAATTGTTTAATTCAAAATGGCGGCCCATAGAACGATTGTCCCATTTTGTGATTTCTCCCTTATAACTTCGCTGGTAATTATTATTATAAAAATTTTAAAACGGCATTGTATAGCCAAAATATAGGGCTTTCGTTATAAAGAAGTCGATTTTCAAAATTGTTTTAAAATTGCCTACCTTTAAGGGGCCAGACTTGGGAAAAATTTAGAAATGGATTTTCTCAAAAACTGGTCCGGCCGATTTATACAGATTTGGATATGTTATAGACAACATGATTCTCTATCTAACTTTAAATTTTTAAAGACTTGTATGATGCGGATTCGGAGTTATGATTTTTTTAATGTCAAAATTTCAATAATCTCTAATTTCTTTTGTAATAAAAATAAAAACTTTAAATTGGATATTTATATCAATCCCATGAATATCTATTATTTGGCACTATTTTAGGTTAAGAGAAAGCGCTTCCGGTTAAACCGGAAATTACAAAAATATCAAAATTTTTAGGAACACCCTGTATACTTTTTAATAAATTGAAAGATCGTAAGGTTAGTTATTACACGATATCAAACATTTTATATTTTAACTTCCGGTTTAACCGGAAATGGAATTAAAAGGCTTATTTAAATGGAACACCCTGTATATTTTTCAATATTTTGAAAGCTTGTAAAATTAGCTTTCTTAAAATATAAAATAATGTATATTTTGAACTTTAATTTATGCCAAATTTTACAAAAAAATGAAATTTTTGAAACAGTTTATACCTAAAAATTTTAATTACAATTTTAATTAAGTCCCAGGTTCAATTCCGGACAGAAGCAGTTTTAAAAAACTTTTTTTTAAATTTGTAATTTACATTAACATAAAAATAAATTTAATAATGAAAACAACGGATGTGGCCATACGAGGAACTTTTTCCTGTGCATTTCTTTAAAAGTTTATTGTTTTCTTTGATGTATTTCATTTATAAGATATCAAATTAAATTTTATTAAAAAAATACAACAGGAAATTTTTATTAAAATTTAATTTGAAAATTTTAAATAAGTATAAACTTTTAAAGAAATGCACAAAAAAATACAACAGGAAAAAGTTCTACGTATGGCCACATCCGTTGTTTTTTTGTTTATGTCTCGGTAACCTTAGGGACCAATAAGCAATTTTATTGGTACGGGCTTTGCACACCCGAGGCACCCGAGCATACCTGAAAAGACTGGATCATCTCTATCTATACTTTCCCCTAATGTGTCTCACTTCAGCCCTATGAGCTTACTACAAGAGCTTTATCCCTAGGTAAATGCACCCTTGATTGCCATAAAATTTTCTTTTTGTGACAGTATAGACTTATAGAGTAATTGAATTTATTAATAACAAATTAATTTCTTATTTTTCGTCTCAAGTGTTCCCTAACTGTTAAAAAAGTTGACTCATCTAATTTTTTTTATTACCAAAAGCAATTCAAAATAAATCTTTTTTACGGTCATTAAAAAAATCTTTTTTCCAGCTGAACTGGAATGGGTTTATTTTTAAGCCTCTCTCGGTATTGTATACCTACTAAGTATAAAAATAAAGTATAATTTCATGTTGGGAAAAATAAGATTAATTTCCACTATGCAATTATAATTGACGCGAAGCCTTATATCGGTGGTTGTATAGCTTTTCTAGCGCAAAATTGAAGTTTTCTTAAGCTTCACTTCCATCACATGCATAAAAATTGCTATATGAAACGTACGTGCTGTGAATAATTTTTATTTAAATGTTCTATACAAAATAGAATACGTGTGTAAATCCGTGGAATAAAAATTTTCATCCGACAACTTTTTATCTATAATTACTTACACAATTTGAAGATTTTACAACGACTAAATTTTGAATTCGCGCCCTGCATCAAGTTTGCGGATTAAAGGTTATTTAAAGCTCAAGTTTCTGGTTTAATAATTTATTTATGTAACTTGATAACTCGTTAATCTTAACTCAGTTTGTTAACTGCTCTATGCTACTACATACTAAATTTACGTGTGTAAGGGGGTTGTTTTAATTGTTTTTTTGGCGTAAATATTTAAGTTGAAGCGTTTGAACTTTGTAACTTTCATCAGCAGAGTTGATTCCAATGTAGCTTAAATTGGAAGAATTTTGCGAAAAACATTCCTTTGAATCTTTGAAGTAGAGGATGCACTTGCAAAAAGCTTTGTGCAACTATAACTTATTTATGTAGCACATTAAAATTTTCTAATGCTAAATTCTTTGCAAGTTTCGTTTCAAAAGATTTCGCATGTAAGAAGGAATTATTTTATTTTAATAAAAATATTTGCTTTGTGTATCAGTTTCCAAATTCCGTATTGTACTTATTGAACAACATTTTTAAAATATTTCTTCTCTAAGAATGCATCGCGAGCACTTCCATCATGTATCAGTTTACCTATAGGTACAATCAGCTTCACAATTATTGGCCACCTTGGCTATTATACGCCAGGGTGTAAGAACAGAAGATTGTTGATTTACTACTTGTTGGAAAAATAAAGTTATCCCTCAATTTAAGTATGGGGTGTTATTATGGTTATATCCACAATTCGTGTTAGAACTATAGCCAGGGTGACCATTAATTGTGAGGCTAACTGTACATTCACAAAAAATATACCACTTTTGTTATTATTAATTTTTTGTTTATTTCCACATTTTATTAACCCATTAGCGCCCACCGACAATCTAGCCATTGAAAATTTGTAAAATCTATACAAATTGTCTATAAACAAGACTAAAGTTAATTAGAACCAAAAAAAATTTTTGTTTTGTTTATGGTTTTTGAAAAAAAGACCTGTACCCAAGCGAGTACACTGGGCTAATGAGGGTACAAAACGTATAAAATTGAAATTTTTTTATTTGTTTGAATTTTCGTATAATAATTATTAAAAATTTTAAATAAACAGTTTTTTTGCCAATGCAACATAATTAGATACCTAATATTAAATTATTTTATCAAAACAAATAGAAATATTTATCAAAATAAAAATAAAGACGTTTTAATTTCCGGAATGAAATAGTTTAAAACATTCTCGTTCAATACAAAGCGCCAACATGCATTTTTCACAAATCCATCTGACTCTCATGTGGCATTGACGACATCTTTTTGGGTTGTCGATCCTTTTGGGAAAATGCCCCACAGGATCTTCTAAAATGCTTCTTGGTAACGAGCCGGATGGTTTGATATCGATCTTCGTTGAATAGCTTTATTGTAGGACCTTAGGTAATCGCGAACAATGTTTCTCTGGAACAACAACAGGTCCATTTCGTCATCTTTTGTGCTTAGGTCATGAAGTCTCCAAGCATTTACAACTGCTACGTTCATCATATGGGTGAAAAGCACCCACCACAATTTCTTCCCATGAATACTAATTCTACAATTATTCGTCGCCTGATCAAGTAAGTCCTCCCCCCCCCCATTGACAAATTATAATTTTTAAAAAGCAGAGGTTGAGCGACAGATAATTTTTTTTTTACCACACCAGCGTTTCACTCTCCCAAGAGGTTCTACTGAATCATAATTAGTTACCATAGTAACAGAACTATTGTCATTCCACCGCACAAACAAAATCGAACTTGTTTTATCGTAATGATAATCGTAATGTCCACGATCTCTTTTTTTCATTTCGGTAGAGGGTACAAGAGGGCACTTCTTTATGCGATTTTCACGTACCGTTCCCGTGGCTCTAAAACTATTCTGACGAAGAGAATCTAAAAGTTCGTAACTAGAAAAATAACAAAACCAATGCCTAAATTTTTGTTTACGCTTGCATCTCCGATGTTATCAATTGCCTTTGATAGCGTTTCAAACTTTTCGCCATAGAACGTAGATGGACGAATTTCCGGAAAATGCATTGTATAGATGTTCAAAATCTATAAGATATTATATTTATGTGAATTTGTATACGTTAAAACCCGTTGTACTCGCACGGGTACAGTGAAGTTTATATCAACATACAGGAAAAACGTTGCAAAATTTTGATACGACAATAAGTCAGAATTATTGATATATGTCTTATATAAAACATATTCAAAAAAAAAAAAATTATAACTAAGAAATTTTGTGATTACTAATTACAAATTGAACTTACCAGAAATATCTTGCAAATTGGACGTGCAACCACAACTATAAAACTTTGTTTCCTGAACAGAGCTAAATATATATAAAAAATTAATACCTAATGTGTAAGACGAACCTTTGTTTAACATTTCGGCAGCGCCAGTAATTTAATATCTTATCAGCAGTTATCAGTAAAGTCATGTCTTTTAGCTGTACTCGCGTGGGTACACTGGGCGCTAATGGGTTAAAAAGCTTTTGATATCAAAATAGATCTCCTCTACAAGAGGTTGAATACGACGCCTATCGGCGCCGTTAGGAAATCTTGTTTTTTGTGCGGAAAATTTGATTAAAAGAAATTAAGAAGCATCATAAATAACACTTAATAATATTTTATAAATAAAACGCTTTTTCAAAAAAAAATCAAAATCTAGACTCTCATAACCCAACCCCTCTCTCCGAGACTCGCTCTGTGTAGTTACGAATTTTTTTACACAATTTCCATCATTTATCAAGGCAACTGTTGGAAATTTTAGTAAAAATAGTTCATTTTGATTGCTTTTATTACAAATTTCACTACCGGTTAAACCGGAAAAAGCCTAAAACCCAATTTTTAACTTACATCGCATGTATTTTGCATTATTCCAATTTCTTATACAATTCCCCATATTATTATACCAATGTATTGGAATACGTCATTATTTATTTTTGTGACGTCACAAAACGTTCGATTATAAACTCCCCAAGTAGACCGTTTCAGTCAATTTCTGGCAAAAATTGTTAAAGTATAGGAATCAGGAACCTTTAAGAATCAAACCGCGCGCGTTAAGTCAAGTTTATCGGATTTGGATATGTCGTTTTATAGGAAATTGGATAAGGAATCGTCTCATTGAAAACTTTACACAGAACGTGGTTTAACAATTGGCTTTTAATGTTACTTCAGGCTTAATTGAAGGTGATTTTGGGAATAATAAAAATTTTAGCCATAATACAGTGGCTTTAAAAATGTCAATCAACGTCTAAATGTCAATTTAGATTTTTTTAAACTAATATGTTTTTTCCGCCAATGGTTGACAGGGCCTAGGTTTTGCCCATAATAATATACGTCTTTATGGATTTAAAAAAAACATGTTGGGAATGCCTTCTAAACCTAGTTTTTAGTTATATGCGTAATTGGGAACATCAAAAATATTCTTTTCTCCAAAATATGTTATTTTCGCCAGTGGTGGACAAGGCCTAGATTATGCCCATGATAATATACGTCTTTTTGAATTTTTTTAAAAGAAAATCCATGTTGGGAAGGTCTTCTAAACCTAGTTTTTAGTTATACGAGCAGTTGGGAAAATCATAAATATTTTTTATCTCCAAAACATATTTTTTCGCCAATGGTTGATAGGGCCTAGGTTTTAACTATGATAATATACGTCTTTTTGAATTTTTTAAAAAGAAAATCCATGTTGGGAAGGCCTTCAAAATCTAGTTTTTAGTTATAGGAGCAGTTGGGAAGATCATAAATATTTTTTATCTCCAAAACATATTTTTTTCGCCAATGGTTGATAGGGCCTAGGTTTTAACTATGATAATATACGTCTTTTTGAATTTTTTAAAAAGAAAATCCATGTTGGAAAGGCCTTCTAAACCTAGTTTTTAGTTATACCACTAGTTGGGAAAATCAACAAATTTTTTTTCCTCCAAAATATGGTATTTTAGCCAGTGGTTGATAGGGCCTAGGTTTTAACATTGATAATATACGTGTTTTTTAATTTTTTCAAAAGAAAAGCCATGTTGGGAAGGCCTTCTAAACCTAGTTTTTAGTTATACCACTAGTTGGGAAAATCAACAAATTTTTTTTCCTCCAAAATATGGTATTTTAGCCAGTGGTTGATAGGGCCTAGGTTTTAACATTGATAATATACGTGTTTTTTAATTTTTTCAAAAGAAAAGCCATGTTGGGAAGGCCTTCTAAACCTAGTTTTTAGTTATACGAGTAGTTGGGAAAAACATAAATATTTTTTATCTCCTAAACATATTCTTTTCGCCAGTGGTTGATAGGGCCTAGGTTTTAGCAATGATAATATATGTTTTTTGAATTTTTTTAAAAGAAAATCCATGTTGGGAACGCCTTCTAAACCTAGTTTTTAGTTATACCACTAGTTGGGAAAATCAACAAATTTTTTTTCCTCCAAAATATGGTATTTTAGCCAGTGGTTGATAGGGCCTAGGTTTTAACATTGATAATATACGTGTTTTTTAATTTTTTCAAAAGAAAAGCCATGTTGGGAAGGTCTTCTAAACCTAGTTTTTAGTTATACGAGTAGTTGGGAAAAACATAAATATTTTTTATCTCCTAAACATATTCTTTTCGCCAGTGGTTGATAGGGCCTAGGTTTTAGCAATGATAATATATGTTTTTTGAATTTTTTTAAAAGAAAATCCATGTTGGGAACGCCTTCTAAACCTAGTTTTTAGTTATACCACTAGTTGGGAAAATCAACAAATTTTTTTTCCTCCAAAATATGGTATTTTAGCCAGTGGTTGATAGGGCCTAGGTTTTAACATTGATAATATACGTGTTTTTTAATTTTTTCAAAAGAAAAGCCATGTTGGGAAGGCCTTCTAAACCTAGTTTTTAGTTATACCACTAGTTGGGAAAATCAACAAATTTTTTTTCCTCCAAAATATGGTATTTTAGCCAGTGGTTGATAGGGCCTAGGTTTTAACATTGATAATATACGTGTTTTTTAATTTTTTCAAAAGAAAAGCCATGTTGGGAAGGCCTTTTAAACCTAGTTTTTAGTTATACGAGTAGTTGGGAAAAACATAAATATTTTTTATCTCCTAAACATATTCTTTTCGCCAGTGGTTGATAGGGCCTAGGTTTTAGCAATGATAATGTATGTTTTTTGAATTTTTTTTAAAGAAAATCCATGTTGGGAACGCCTTCTAAACCTAGTTTTTAGTTATACCACTAGTTGGGAAAATCAACAAATTTTTTTTCCTCCAAAATATGGTATTTTAGCCAGTGGTTGATGGGGCCTAGGTTTTAACATTGATAATATACGTTGTTTGAATTTTTGCAAAAGAAAATCCATGTTGGGAAGGTATTCTAAACCTAATTTTTAGTTATACGAATAGCTGGAAAAATCAAAAACAAATGTTTCTCCAAAATATGTTTTTTTCGCCAGTGGTTGACAGGGCCTAGGTTTTAACAATGATAATATACGTCTTTTTGAATTTTTCATAAAAAATCCATGTTGGAAAGTCCTTCTAAAGCTACTTTTTAGTTATTCGAGTAGTTGGAAAAATCAGTCATATTTTTTTTTGCAAGTGGATAATAGGGCCTAGGTTTTAACAATAATAATATGCGTTTTTGAATTTATTCAAAAGAATATTCATGTTGGGAAGGCTTTCTAAACCTAGTTTTTAGTTATACGAGTAGTTAGAAAAATCAAAAATATTTTTTTCCTCCAAAATATGGTGTTTTTGTCAGTGGTTGATAGGGCCTAGGTTTTAACAATAATAATAACCTTTTTTGAATTTTTTCAAAAGAAAACCCATGTTGGGAAGGCCTTCTAAACCTAATTTTTTATAGTTATACGAATACCTGGGAAAATCAAAAAAATGTTTCTCCAAAATATGTTTTTTTCGCCAGTGGTTGACAGAGCCTAGGTTTTAACAATGATAATATACGTCTTTTTGACGTTTGTTGGGAAGTTCTTCTAAAGCTAGTTTTTAGTTATTCGAGTAGTTGGGAACATCAAAAAAAGGTTTTTCTCCAAAATTTGTTCTTTTATCCAGTGGTTGACAGGAGATAGGTTTCAAGCTTGATAATATACGTCTTTTTAATTTTTTTCAAAAACATGTTAGAAAAGCCAACTGAAGTTGTAGTTTACGTGGGAGAATCCTAAATATTTTTCTTAAAACCCTTCCGCGAGTTGCTCATGTTACAGTTACATGTTTTGATAAAGTTTTAAAAAAAATTCCATGTAGGGGAGGTCGCTACATACATCCAAACGGACACACAGACAGACAGATGTTCTCTAAAGTTTCTTTTTAAATTTTTTATTTCATGAGAACTCAAACTGTCTAAATATTAAATTAAAAACATTTTCGGGGGTCGTCGCTTTTTTACAATTAACAACAAAATGATGGGAGAAACCCCGGTATCATGGTAAATATTATTTTATACATTTACGTAAACATTAGGTTTTTAACTTACCTTGCAGTTCTTCGGAGGAATTTAATGTAGCGTTGCACTCTTTTTCAGTTTGTAATAACATAGCTTGAAATTTAACTTCTTCTGGAGTTTGATGGTGATTTTCGTGTTCGGCCATTTTATCACTTTTAAAAGAAAAAAAGTTTGTTGCAAATTTTCCTTCGTTGCGTAAAGCACGTACAAATTTGAGTTTACTTTGATCAAACCACTAGCAGCTCTGTTCTTGAAAGCCACTATGTAATTAAACGTCAATGTAAATAGAAGTTGACACCCTTTACTGAAACAGAAACAAGCCACATGTTGCATTACTAAAACATGTAGATTAGAACGAAATGCAATTTATAATAAATTAACAATTGATTGAGTTTACGTGAAATTTAATTATTTTAAAAGGTCCGTTTAAGATTAAAGTGTCTAAAATGTTAACTTTAAATTAAAGATTAAAACCTTGATTTTAACACAGCTCTTGGCGAACGCGAAATTGTTTTTCTTTTAAAAAAAAAAGGACGGTCGTTTAATATCTAGTGGTTTTAAAAGAAAGTTTTGTTTCAAAAAATGTAAATGTCGTCTCTCTAGGTTGATTTATATGAGGAAAGTCGTCGAGGAAACACGCCAGGGTCCACCAACGCTGTGGCGGTGGATGATAACGTCTACATTTATAATTTTCCTATTTCAATACGGTTTGTGATAGGGGATCAAAAAAAAGAATATTTTATAGTTTCTATCTATACAGAGTGATCTGAACAAATATGCCATTAGAAATGTGTTTTTTAAATTTTAATTTAAGGCCAGCTACAACACACCTTCCATTACAAGCTGTATGTAAATAGGCGGCGCTGTGACCTATTGTTAAAATTGATAAAAAAATAATTTAGAGATGGGGGTTGAAGTGTTATTTTTAATAGATCGGTAACAAAATTGGTACTCTAACAAACAAAGCTTTCGTGTAATATCCTCTGGCATTACATTTAATTGAATATTTAATTTAACATCGTTAATTACAAATTAAGTCAAACAATGCACCCTTTTCAGATATTTTAATTACCTAAAATTATAACAAATAGGCATCGGTTCAGACGTTACGAGTAAAAATTTCCAAATTGCGAATTTCCATTTTCAGGGAAAAAGTTGTCGATGCTATTTTTTACAATAATTTAATATTTGTTTCCTGAATAAAAATTTATTTGGCGTAACATTTATATTGTTATAAGAATATATTGCACATTTTGTCATTTTTGAGCATAATGTAATATAACGAAAACATATCTTAACTCCCAGGGTAATTTTCGCGAAACGAAAATGATGAAACATTTATGATAAAGTGTTATGTTCCAGAATTATATCATTTTTTTCTTCATAAAATTGAATATAAATTTAATTTCAACAACTTGCTAGAAACAAATTCCTTTGCGCCTTTTAATTTTTTTAAATTAATTATACAAGGTGATTCAGAAGTGCCAAATTTGGCTTTATCAAAATTTCATTAATGTAAACCCACATCTTTTGATTACACTCAATGACTTGACCGAGAGAGTTTTCTTTAAGAAAATGGCCTTTTTGAAGGTTTAAGGGTTGATCGTTAATATTCAACCACTCTGTATATTATTAAGGTGGGCCTTATTTGAATAAGAAATGTATTTTTTGAAATATGAGCAGTCTCGTCCCTCAATATTTGAAGGACATCTTTTGATTACACTCAATGACTAGACCGAGAGAGTTTTCTTTAAGAAAATGTCCTTTTTGTAGGTTTAAGAGTTGGTCGTTAATATTCAATGACTCTGTATATTATTAAGGTGGGCCTTATTTGAATAAGAAATTTCTTTTTTGAAATATGAGCAGTCTGGTCCCTCAATTTTTGAAGGACATTTTTTGATTACGCTCTATGACTAGACCGAGAGGATTTTCTTTAAGATAATGTCCTTTTTGAAGGTTAAGAGTTGGTCGTTCATATTCAACGACTCTGTATATTATTATGGTGGTCTTTATTTGATTAAGAAATTCCTTTCATTCAACAGAAAATTATGACACATAATGACATATTTTTATAAAAAAAATTTATGAAAATATTGATAGTTAGCTAGACTTGCCTCAAAAGCCTTACTAAAGATTTATTTATTTAAATTTACAAAAAAAGTGAGTGTTAATAAAACGTTTTATGAAAATTAAGGGGAATGTTCTTTACTTCAAATTGGGCAACCAGTATTTTTTGTTTTCCTCAATTTTGATTTTTAAGGTGCCCCCAAAATACTCTTTTATGTATATTCTAGAAACCCCTTGACCGATTTTAATAAGATTTGGCGTGCGACCTAACCCAACCCATGTGGTCCATTAGGACTACATTCTGATTTTTTTAAAGCCACCAGATGGCGCCAGTTACGGTCAATTGGCTACAACTAACTCTTAGGCATCTTTAGATATTTTTAAACCCCTTTGAGTTTCGGTTTTTGCAGAAACTTACATATTTTGAATAAAAACAAAATATTCATAAGACAGTTAAAATTAAAAGTTCTATAATTAAGAACCACCCTACTGTACATTTCAATTATACACGTTGAAAAGAAAATAGTAATCAATTAAACCTTTTACGAACGGAACAGAATAAATTATTTTAGGTTTCACATAACGTTAATTACAAAATTCTATCCTTGTCAAATATTAACAGGTATTATTTAATATAGTAAATTATGAATAAGTATGTAAATGGTTAATTATAAACTAAAGTATACCACAAATGTACCAAACATATTTAAAATTATTCCTCAACATAACACTGGATAAAAGCATCAAAATTCAACTACACTCAAAACTTTGGAAATAATTACAGTGTATAATAACATTAACTTAATAAATTTACAAACTCAAATTAATTTTAGAAACTTGATTTTGTTTGAGGCAAAATTAGTATACCGTTAGGGCTAAATTAATCAATTCTTTGAGCTTTTATTTCATTATATTAGAGGGTCTTATCCTATTGGATACTGTTGTAAGGTTTAATTGGAGTATTTTAACGAAATATCGATATGGATAGCGCATACTAATTATCAAAAGGGCTGTTTGTTATTTTCAAATTAGTAATTTTGTTAAATTAAAAAGCACAAGTTTTAAGTAGAGGATAATTGATTGAGTTTCGCTTACTCCAAAACCCATTGTATAGAAACTTATTTAATTTACTCATGTCGGTACTATAAAGCTCTTGATTAATTTAGTTCAAGAAGCAAATTTAATGCGAAACTTTTGATTTTTGCCTCTAAAAAATGATCAATAGTGATCGGTCAAGTATTGCACGACCTCCCAAAGAAAAGCTTGCTTAGGAATGTGCGTTCGGTTAAAAACCGCGCCATTTTTTCTAAACTTCATAGACGTTGTTAAATATTAAAATTATGTGTTAATGTAATTAAATAATCGATTCAATCATGATTGACTATGGTTTTCATAGAGTAAAGAATTTCCGTCCCTAATTTCGCTGTAGCTTTTCCTTCGGCGATCGTGCTATACATACAGCTGTGGACCTCCCAAATTAATTTTAATTAGACATTAAAGTTTTATAGTAGCTGCTGTTGATGTTTGTTATTATTGTTTGTATTTAATCAAAGTTTGTATAAGAAGAAAAAAATTCAAATGTTTACAAATCGTCAAACAAGAGTTTGGAAAAGCTAAATATGGTTAAATAAACAAAATTTGCTTACACTGTATAGAAATCACATTTGTTCGCTATACTGTTTGGTTAAAAATAATGTTTTTTTCGTATACAAGAAGACTAGGAATTTGTAACGCAAAAAAAAATATTTTCAGTTATTTTTTTTCCTTTAACCAACTCATGAAGTATTAACGAAACAATTCGTGAAAATTGAAAAACTTTTTATAAGTACTACGTACACGTTGTAAAATTAAACTGTTTTAAATTTTGAATGGAAATAAAGTCGTCTTTTTATAAAAATTGGATAACACAGTGTTAAGCGAAAAAAGAAAAATGGTTAATTTAGACGGTGGGAACTAAAAATAAAAAACAATAGCTCTTGTATCTCGGTATAAAATTAATTTCATTGCTTCCGTAACTTACGTTGGTGGATTAAGTGTATTTTGAAGATCTTTCTTTTTCTTTAAAGCTATGCAAATATTTTCAGTTGATCTTATGTTAAAAGGGTTTTAGTAAAAAAATATAATTTTTCTTTCATTCAACAAACTTTCTCATAAATATAATTATTTCCATGCTACGTTATTAGAAATATCCCCTCACAGTATTTAGTGCACTCTTGTATGATCATGACGTCATAAATTCCTTATTTGAAGAAATGTCAAAAAAATTTATTAACCAAAATTCTTTAATAATTAATTCTTTATAACTTCCATTGAACAAACTTTTCATAAATATAATTATTTCCATGCTACGTTATTAGAAATATCCCCTCGTAGTATTTAGTGCACTCTTGTATGATTATGACGTCCTAAATTCCTTATTTGAAGAAATGTTGAAAAATTTATTAAGCAAAATTCTTTAATAATTAACTGTTTATAACTTTCATTGAATAAACTTTTCATAAATATAATTATTTCCATGCTACGTTATTAGAAATATCCCCTCGCAGTATTTAGTGCACTCTTGTATGATTATGACGTCATAATTTCCTTATTTGAAGAAATGTCAAAAAAATTTATTAAGCAAAATTCTTTAATAATTAACTGTTTATAACTTTCATTGAATAAACTTTTCATAAATATAATTATTTCCATGCTACGTTATTAGAAATATCCCCTCGCAGTATTTAGTGCACTCTTGTATGATTATGACGTCATAATTTCCTTATTTGAAGAAATGTCAAAAAAATTTATTAAGCAAAATTCTTAAATAATTAACTGTTTATAACTTTCATTGAATAAACTTTTCATAAATATAATTATTTCCATGCTACGTTATTAGAAATATCCCCTCGCAGTATTTAGTGCACTCTTGTATGATTATGACGTCATAATTTCCTTATTTGAAGAAATGTCAAAAAAATTTATTAACCAAAATTCTTTAATAATTAACTGTTTATAACTTTCATTGAATAAACTTTTCATAAATATAATTATTTCCATGCTACGTTATTAGAAATATCCCCTCGCAGTATTTAGTGCACTCTTGTATGATTATGACGTCATAATTTCCTTATTTGAAGAAATGTCAAAAAAATTTATTAAGCAAAATTCTTAAATAATTAACTGTTTATAACTTTCATTGAATAAACTTTTCATAAATATAATTATTTCCATGCTACGTTATTAGAAATATCCCCTCGCAGTATTTAGTGCACTCTTGTATGATTATGACGTCATAATTTCCTTATTTGAAGAAATGTCAAAAAAATTTATTAAGCAAAATTCTTTAATAATTAACTGTTTATAACTTTCATTGAATAAACTTTTCATAAATATAATTATTTCCATGCTACGTTATTAGAAATATCCCCTCGCAGTATTTAGTGCACTCTTGTATGATTATGACGTCATAATTTCCTTATTTGAAGAAATGTCAAAAAAATTTATTAAGCAAAATTCTTAAATAATTAACTGTTTATAACTTTCATTGAATAAACTTTTCATAAATATAATTATTTCCATGCTACGTTATTAGAAATATCCCCTCGTAGTATTTAGTGCACTCTTGTATGATTATGACGTCATAATTTCCTTATTTGAAGAAATGTCAAAAAAATTTATTAAGCAAAATTCTTTAATAATTAACTGTTTATAACTTTCATTGAATAAACTTTTCATAAATATAATTATTTCCATGCTACGTTATTAGAAATATCCCCTCGCAGTATTTAGTGCACTCTTGTATGATTATGACGTCATAATTTCCTTATTTGAAGAAATGTCAAAAAAATTTATTAAGCAAAATTCTTAAATAATTAACTGTTTATAACTTTCATTGAATAAACTTTTCATAAATATAATTATTTCCATGCTACGTTATTAGAAATATCCCCTCGCAGTATTTAGTGCACTCTTGTATGATTATGACGTCATAATTTCCTTATTTGAAGAAATGTCAAAAAAATTTATTAACCAAAATTCTTTAATAATTAACTGTTTATAACTTTCATTGAATAAACTTTTCATAAATATAATTATTTCCATGCTACGTTATTAGAAATATCCCCTCGCAGTATTTAGTGCACTCTTGTATGATTATGACGTCATAATTTCCTTATTTGAAGAAATGTCAAAAAAATTTATTAAGCAAAATTCTTAAATAATTAACTGTTTATAACTTTCATTGAATAAACTTTTCATAAATATAATTATTTCCATGCTACGTTATTAGAAATATCCCCTCGCAGTATTTAGTGCACTCTGGTATGATTATGACGTCATAATTTCCTTATTTGAAGAAATGTCAAAAAAATTTATTAAGCAAAATTCTTTAATAATTAACTGTTTATAACTTTCATTGAATAAACTTTTCATAAATATAATTATTTCCATGCTACGTTATTAGAAATATCCCCTCGCAGTATTTAGTGCACTCTTGTATGATTATGACGTCATAATTTCCTTATTTGAAGAAATGTCAAAAAAATTTATTAAGCAAAATTCTTTAATAATTAACTGTTTATAACTTTCATTGAATAAAGTTTTCATAAATATAATTATTTCCATGCTACGTTATTAGAAATATCCCCTCGCAGTATTTAGTGCACTCTTGTATGATTATGACGTCATAATTTCCTTATTTGAAGAAATGTCAAAAAAATTTATTAAGCAAAATTCTTAAATAATTAACTGTTTATAACTTTCATTGAATAAACTTTTCATAAATATAATTATTTCCATGCTACGTTATTAGAAATATCCCCTCGCAGTATTTAGTGCACTCTTGTATGATTATGACGTCATAATTTCCTTATTTGAAGAAATGTCAAAAAAATTTATTAAGCAAAATTCTTAAATAATTAACTGTTTATAACTTTCATTGAATAAACTTTTCATAAATATAATTATTTCCATGCTACGTTATTAGAAATATCCCCTCGCAGTATTTAGTGCACTCTTGTATGATTATGACTTCATAATTTCCTTATTTGAAGAAATGTCAAAAAAATTTATTAAGCAAAATTCTTTAATAATTAACTGTTTATAACTTTCATTGAATAAACTTTTCATAAATATAATTATTTCCATGCTACGTTATTAGAAATATCCCCTCGCAGTATTTAGTGCACTCTTGTATGATTATGACGTCATAATTTCCTTATTTGAAGAAATGTCAAAAAAAATTATTAACCAAAATTCTTTAATAATTAACTGTTTATAACTTTCATTGAATAAACTTTTCATAAATATAATTATTTCCATGCTACGTTATTAGAAATATCCCCTCGTAGTATTTAGTGCACTCTTGTATGATTATGACGTCCTAAATTCCTTATTTGAAGAAATGTAAAAAAAATTTATTAAGCAAAATTCTTAAATAATTAACTGTTTATAACTTTCATTGAATAAACTTTTCATAAATATAATTATTTCCATGCTACGTTATTAGAAATATCCCCTCGCAGTATTTAGTGCACTCTTGTATGATTATGACGTCATAATTTCCTTATTTGAAGAAATGTCAAATAAATTTATTAACCAAAATTCTTTAATAAATAATTGTTTATAACTTTCATTGAACAAACTTTTTATAAATATAATTATTTCCATGCTACGTTATTAGAAATGTTCCTTCACAGTATTTAGTGCACTCTTGTATGATTATGACGTCATAATTTCCTTATTTGAAGATATGTCAAAAAAATTTATAAACCAAAATTCTTAAATAATTAATTATTTATAACTTTCATTTTACAATCTTTTTAATAAAATTATTAATTTACATGCGATATTATGAAAAACATTTCCTCACAGTATAAGTGCGCTTTTGGGTGATTATGACGTCATAATTTCTTCATTTGAAAAGCTATCAAAATATTTTATTTACAAAAATTCTTTAATAATTAATTATGTACAACTTTCATTAAGCAAACTTTTCTATAAAATTTGAATTTCCATGCTACGCTATTAGAAACAGATGTCCTCATAGTATAGTATAAGTGCGCTTCTTTGGATGTTTGCAGAGCTTTAGCAATAAAATTCGACGTATTTATACGATACCCTTAAATAGAAACGATAAATTAAAATTGTGCTGACGTAAATTTTTATTTTACGAAATCTACTTTCCAATAATGGGATGAAAAATATAAAGTATTAGTATAAAGAAATTTCTTAAATTTAACTAATTTCGTATTATTGATAGCATATTGGCCCTCAGACATCTTAATTTAGTATCAATTCTGCATTCTCGCTACTTGACGTCATATCTATTTCTGCTTTCCCAAAATTAAATAAAAATAAAAAACTTAATTATATGTTTTAAAATCTCATTTAAAATTCCTCTCATATTTCATTTGAAAGAACAATGCGTAATTTGGAGCTTGTATAGAGCCACATAATTATCCCATTTAATGAGATAAATATACTGGGTGTTTGGGAAATGCTTGTGCGGACATTTGAATTAAGTTCCTCATAACCAAGTTTTTATTTTTTTAAATTTTGGTGTTAACGGCCATTTAAAGCTTATTGTGGAAAAGGTCGTACAAAAAGTCCTGTTATGGCCACATCTGAGTTTTTCTTAAAACATTTGAAAAACAAGATGCGACAGTTCTTGTACATTTCTGTAGCCAAGCCATTAACTTCTTAAAAATTCATCAATGGGTTTTAATACTCGGGAAATCTGCTTTCGTTTGCGCTTTACAGTTTTGCGTTTAGATTTTCCCTAATTCACAAGGTAGTAAAAGCGAAAAGCGACACCGTCTTGGACTTTTGTAATAGCGCTAATACTTTGATAACTTTCTTTCATTTCATAAGTCCTTCTTTCATTTCTTTATGATTTACTAAATGGAGGTTTTATTGCAAAAATGTGAAATTAATGAAATACAGGTCAAAATGTTTTAAAAACGATGGAATATTTATTTGAATGCATTAACGGTATGATACATATTAGCAACACCGCAAACGATATTGTTATCCATTAATTTCTCGAATATTCATTATTGAAACAGTTGGCATGGCTAAAATGTCTAGAGGAAATCCAGCGGAATGAATTTGCTTTAATCGAATTATTCTAGTAGTCGCTCTAATTGGATCCTTGCATTTTATAAACCAAAATTTGCATTTTACGATTCATAACAGTGGTAAAAAATCTTAGACAGATTACCTACTACAAAATAGTTGTTATATAATTAAAAATCAATCCACACAATGAAGACCACATAGATCATCGGAAATGCGCAGTAAGGTCCCAAAGAAACAGAGATATAAAAGAAAGAGATAGAGTAGTGGGGGAAGTAGGATAGGGATTGGTTTAGAGAAATGGGGAGCGGTGGGTCACCATAGTTACCATGTGTCAAATATCAATCTGTCACTATAGTTACCATATGTCAATATCTTCTGACACCATAATTCAATGTGAGAGGCCGGTTCATCTGTGAATGTCAAGGTCATCTGTCACCATTTTATCAATTTTATATGTCAGGTGAAGTTATCTATCAATTTCAGAGATTGGTTTAGAGATAGTGGGGGTAATATGTCACCATAGTTACTATACGTCAAATGATAATCTGTCACCATAGGAGGGGGTTCATCTGTCAATTCATTTGTCAACACATCTGTCATCCAGTATGCCATTTCGTCTGTCATTCTATCTGTTATATCATCTGCCATTCCATCTGTCATCAAACCTGTCATCTCATGTCACATATGACTTTATCATAAGATCATTCAGATCTTAGGCGCTCTACTCATTCACAGCCATCTCTAAAAGTATTAAAGTGCATCTCCACTACGTTGCTTTTAACAAGCTCGGCATTGCCGAAATTCGGATTCGCTGAGCGGCCTTACCATTCGGCATAGTGTGGATGCAGCTTTAAGCGTAATATTCGTATATTTTTAAAAATTATGCGTTTATTGTTGTTATCCGGAGCAGTGGCTTAATGAAAGCCTCTTATAACGGTTACTCCGCTCGGCATTGCCGAAATTCGGCTGCGCCGAGCGGCCTTACGATTCGGCGTAGTGTGGATGCAGCTTTAAGCGTAATATTCGTATATTTTTAAAAATTATGCGTTTATTGTTGTTATCCGGAGCAGTGACTTAATGAAAGACTCTTATAACGGTTACTCCGCTCGGCATTGCCGAAATTCGGCTTCGCCGAGCGCCCTTACGATTCGGCATAGTGTGGGTGCAACTTTAAGCGTAATATTCGTTCATTTTTAATAAATATGCGTTTACTGTTGTTATCTGGAGCAGTGACGAAATGAAAGACTTTAATAACGGTTACTCCGCTCGGCATTGCCGAAATTCGGCTTCGCCGAGCGGCCTTACGATTCGGCGTAGTGTGGATGCAGCTTTAAGCGTAATATTCGTATATTTTTAAAAATTATGCGTTTATTGTTGTTATCCGGAGCAGTGGCTTAATGTAAGACTCTTATAACGGTTACTCCGCTCGGCATTGCCGAAATTCGGCTTCGACGAGCGGCCTTACGATTCGGCGTAGTGTGGATGCAGCTTTAAGCGTAATATTCGTATATTTTTAAAAATTATGCGTTTATTGTTGTTATCCGGAGCAGTGGCTTAATGAAAGCCTCTTATAACGGTTACTCCGCTCGGCATTGCCGAAATTCGGCTGCGCCGAGCGGCCTTACGATTCGGCGTAGTGTGGATGCAGCTTTAAGCGTAATATTCGTATATTTTTAAAAATTATGCGTTTATTGTTGTTATCCGGAGCAGTGGCTTAATGAAAGCCTCTTATAACGGTTACTCCGCTCGGCATTGCCGAAATTCGGCTGCACCGAGCGTCCTTACGATTCGGCGTAGTGTGGATGCAGCTTTAAGCGTAATATTCGTATATTTTTAAAAATTATGCGTTTATTGTTGTTATCCGGAGCAGTGGCTTAATGAAAGCCTCTTATAACGGTTACTCCGCTCGGCATTGCCGAAATTCGGCTGCACCGAGCGTCCTTACGATTCGGCGTAGTGTGGATGCAGCTTTAAGCGTAATATTCGTATATTTTTAAAAATTATGCGTTTATTGTTGTTATCCGGAGCAGTGGCTTAATGAAAGCCTCTTATAACGGTTACTCCGCTCGGCATTGCCGAAATTCGGCTGCGCCGAGCGGCCTTACGATTCGGCGTAGTGTGGATGCAGCTTTAAGCGTAATATTCGTATATTTTTAAAAATTATGCGTTTATTGTTGTTATCCGGAGCAGTGGCTTAATGAAAGACTCTTATAACGGTTACTCCGCTCGGCATTGCCGAAATTCGGCTTCGACGAGCGGCCTTACGATTCGGCGTAGTGTGGATGCAGCTTTAAGCGTAATATTCGTATATTTTTAAAAATTATGCGTTTATTGTTGTTATCCGGAGCAGTGGCTTAATGTAAGACTCTTATAACGGTTACTCCGCTCGGCATTGCCGAAATTCGGCTTCGACGAGCGGCCTTACGATTCGGCGTAGTGTGGATGCAGCTTTAAGCGTAATATTCGTATATTTTTAAAAATTATGCGTTTATTGTTGTTATCCGGAGCAGTGGCTTAATGAAAGCCTCTTATAACGGTTACTCCGCTCGGCATTGCCGAAATTCGGCTGCACCGAGCGTCCTTACGATTCGGCGTAGTGTGGATGCAGCTTTAAGCGTAATATTCGTATATTTTTAAAAATTATGCGTTTATTGTTGTTATCCGGAGCAGTGGCTTAATGAAAGCCTCTTATAACGGTTACTCCGCTCGGCATTGCCGAAATTCGGCTGCGCCGAGCGGCCTTACGATTCGGCGTAGTGTGGATGCAGCTTTAAGCGTAATATTCGTATATTTTTAAAAATTATGCGTTTATTGTTGTTATCCGGAGCAGTGGCTTAATGAAAGCCTCTTATAACGGTTACTCCGCTCGGCATTGCCGAAATTCGGCTTCGACGAGCGGCCTTACGATTCGGCGTAGTGTGGATGCAGCTTTAAGCGTAATATTCGTATATTTTTAAAAATTATGCGTTTATTGTTGTTATCCGGAGCAGTGGCTTAATGAAAGCCTCTTATAACGGTTACTCCGCTCGGCATTGCCGAAATTCGGCTGCGCCGAGCGGCCTTACGATTCGGCGTAGTGTGGATGCAGCTTTAAGCGTAATATTCGTATATTTTTAAAAATTATGCGTTTATTGTTGTTATCCGGAGCAGTGGCTTAATGAAAGACTCTTATAACGGTTACTCCGCTCGGCATTGCCGAAATTCGGCTTCGACGAGCGGCCTTACGATTCGGCGTAGTGTGGATGCAGCTTTAAGCGTAATATTCGTATATTTTTAAAAATTATGCGTTTATTGTTGTTATCCGGAGCAGTGGCTTAATGAAAGCCTCTTATAACGGTTACTCCGCTCGGCATTGCCGAAATTCGGCTTCGACGAGCGGCCTTACGATTCGGCGTAGTGTGCATGCAGCTTTAAGCGTAATATTCGTTTATTTTTAAAAATTATGCGTTTATTGTTGTTATCCGGAGCAGTGGCTTAATGAAAGCCTCTTATAACGGTTACTCCGCTCGGCATTGCCGAAATTCGGCTGCTCCGAGCGGCCTTACGATTCGGCGTAGTGTGGATGCAGCTTTAAGCGTAATATTCGTATATTTTTAAAAATTATGCGTTTATTGTTGTTATCCGGAGCAGTGGCTTAATGAAAGCCTCTTATAACGGTTACTCCGCTCGGCATTGCCGAAATTCGGCTGCGCCGAGCGGCCTTACGATTCGGCGTAGTGTGGATGCAGCTTTAAGCGTAATATTCGTATATTTTTAAAAATTATGCGTTTATTGTTGTTATCCGGAGCAGTGGCTTAATGAAAGCCTCTTATAACGGTTACTCCGCTCGGCATTGCCGAAATTCGGCTGCGCCGAGCGTCCTTACGATTCGCCGTAGTGTGGATGCAGCTTTAAGCGTAATATTCGTATATTTTTAAAAATTATGCGTTTATTGTTGTTATCCGGAGCAGTGGCTTAATGAAAGCCTCTTATAACGGTTACTCCGCTCGGCATTGCCGAAATTCGGCTGCGCCGAGCGGCCTTACGATTCGGCGTAGTGTGGATGCAGCTTTAAGCGTAATATTCGTATATTTTTAAAAATTATGCGTTTATTGTTGTTATCCGGAGCAGTGGCTTAATGAAAGCCTCTTATAACGGTTACTCCGCTCGGCATTGCCGAAATTCGGCTGCGCCGAGCGGCCTTACGATTCGGCGTAGTGTGGATGCAGCTTTAAGCGTAATATTCGTATATTTTTAAAAATTATGCGTTTATTGTTGTTATCCGGAGCAGTGGCTTAATGAAAGCCTCTTATAACGGTTACTCCGCTCGGCATTGCCGAAATTCGGCTGCGCCGAGCGGCCTTACGATTCGGCGTAGTGTGGATGCAGCTTTAAGCGTAATATTCGTATATTTTTAAAAATTATGCAGTTTACCTCGGATCTTTGTCAGATGCGGACGTATAAAAATTGTGCTAAGATAAAGTGACCCCGAACGTTAAACTTTAAAATTTATACATAAAATTAATTTTTCTATTTAAATTGAAACCTAAATTAAAACTAATTATTGAATTTTAATCTTAACTACAAGTTTAGTACCCCTTCGGGGTACAAAACAATGTCAGATAAAAAACGTAAATCAGATCATTTAACTCCTCCTATAAATGAAGTGCAAAAAAGATACGAATGGATTCCTTCAGCAAGATTGCAAGAAAATCGATATTATCTACCAGATCATCTAGAGCCGTCAGCGTCAGTATCCAATGAACAGCCGTCGCACTCTTCACAAATAACAAACGTTGAGCAACAAAAAACAACGAAACCAAAAAGAATTCCTCCAATATTTATACATGGTACTGTAAATCATAAAGAACTTGTGGCAGACATTAAAAAATTAGTAGAAGGTGAGTTTTCAACTACTCATTCTCCAAACTCTTTAAAAATTAATGCGACTACTGAAAACGACTACAGAGCATTAACACAACATTATCAGTCAAATAACATACCTTATCACACTTACCAAGATCCAAACAAAAAACCTCTTTCGGTTGCAATTAAAAACGTCCCACCTTCTCTGTCAGAAGATGAACTTTTAGAAGAACTCAAAGAAAAAAATCTACCTGTTATCAAATTAACTAGATTACTAAACAAAGACAGAATTCCAATTCCTGTGTGCATAGTCGATCTGGCTGCAAGCGAACAAGCCTCTGAAATCTTCAAAGTTACAAGGTTACATCATTCAGTTGTTACTGTCGAAACAAGAAGAAAGTCAAAAAATACTCCCCAATGCCACAGATGCCAACGATTTGGCCACACTAAAAACTATTGCACTTTAGAACCCAGATGCGTCAAGTGTCTTGGAAATCATTTATATAGCTCCTGTACCAAACAAGTAAACGATCCGCCACGCTGTGTCAATTGTGGCGATGAGCACCCTGCAAACTACACAGGCTGCAAGTTTTACATTGAAACCGTTCAACATCGTAATAAACCAACGCCAATTTTTCCATCATCAGCAAGACAAACAGGAAGTACTTCCCGACCAAGAACCGAAACATCACAAAATCGAACTTACGCAAATATAACAAGAAATCAAACATCTTCTGCTCCTGCCACCGATTCATCAGACAACTCGTCACTTATCAATACTCTCATCACCGCCATCCTTAGCTTCATTCAACCATATCTACCTCAATTAAAACATTTTCTTTTAACAAACCTTCTTCCTAGCCTTTTAAATGAACCATAAAGCAAGAATCCTCCAAAATCTAAAAATCCTTAACTGGAACGCCAACGGGATTAAGGCACAACGCTCAATTTTTTTAGCCTTCTTAGCAGAACATAATATAGATATTGCATGCATTACTGAAACTCATTTAGTAAATAACGAATCATTTAAGGCATCAAATTATCATATGTACCGATCCGACAGGGAAACACAATTTGCATCAGGAGGCGTAGCTATTTTGGTTAAGCGCCAAATAATTCACCAAGAGCTGATTGAAATTAACAACATCAATCTAGAAACTGTGGCAATCAAGATGCAACTAAGTGATAACAGTTATGTCAACATTATAAGCTGTTATAAACAGCCAAACAAACAACTTCTCGAAGCAGACATAAAAAAGTTATTTGACACTAATGAACCTACTCTTGTAATTGGCGATTTAAACAGTAAAAGTACTATATGGGGCTGCCGTGCATCTAATCCTGCAGGAAATAAACTACTAAATTTTTCGACCACATATAATTTTCAAATAATGGCACCAGAAGACTACACATACTATCCCTACAGAAATGACCACCAACCTGACATTTTAGACATAGTTGTCCAAAAGAATTTCAACAAAGAAGTACATCAAATAACACACGTAGAGCTTGATTCAGATCACGTTCCCGTGATAATATCATTTATAACCAAACCTACCTACCGCCCATCTCAACCTAAACTAATAAATGGATTTGTGAACTGGAACCACTTTCAAAAATCAAGTGATAATAAATTAAAATACATAAACGGCTTACAAACACAAGAGGATATTGAAGAAATGATTAAATCATACACAACATGCATTACAGAAAGTGTTATATTAGCAACTATTCCAAAAAAGCGTAAAAATCCTACTAATTATAACATTCCACCACAGTACATAATGAATATTATAAAAGAAAAAAATCAAACACGAAGAGAATGGCAACGAACAAGAAGCCCCGCTGTCAAAACACTTTTAAATAAGTTAACTCATTGTGTAAAAAGGGAACTCGATAGTTACAAGATTTCTTCATATCAAAAGTTAATTAGTGACTTTACACCTGGAGATCCAGGATTATGGAAAACAACAAGAAGAATTTTACGCCAACCACAAGAAATTCCAATAATTAAAACAGATCAAAACATCCTGAGTACATCGGAAGAAAAGTGCGAAGCCTTTGCCGACTATCTTGAAGCCACCTTCACTCCACTGCACCATCATCAACCATCTTTTCAAAACAGAATAATCAACTACATTGAATCTCATGCACCACGAACCGGGGGTAATATCGAACCGACATCTCCAAAAGAGCTCTCTTCAATTATCAAACTTCTGTCAAAAAATAAATCTCCAGGACACGATATGATTCCAAATGTGGTTTTGAAGAATTTATCCAAAAAATCGTTAGCCTATTTATCTACAATATTTAATGCATGTCTAAGACTTGGATATTTCCCTCAAAACTGGAGGCATGCTCAAATACTTATGTTTCCGAAGCCTGGCAAAAACAATAAAAATTTATCCAGTTATAGACCCATCAGTCTTCTAAGCACTCTATCTAAAGTGCTCGAAAAAATTATATGGTCACGATTGAATCAGGAGATTACAAACATCGATATACTGCCAGCTTTCCAATTTGGATTCAGAAGCACTTACTCCACTAGCCACCAACTGCAAAGAATAGTGGAAACAATTGAAGAAGGTTATGAAAAAAAGCAATTCACGACTACGTTATTTCTTGATATTGCTCAAGCTTTCGATCGAGTCTGGATAGAAGGTTTAAAATTCAAAATTATCAATCTAGATATATCGGAATATCTAAAAACCATTCTCTTTTCGTTTATGGAAAATCGTACATTTTCGGTAAAAATCCACTCAACCATTTCTGTTGTTAAACAAATAAGAGCTGGCGTACCTCAAGGTAGTGTTTTAGGACCCCTATTATTTAACATTTTTGTACACGATTTTCCAACAATACCTGCCACTGTAGCAATGTTCGCAGATGACACCGTCTTGCTAACTCAGAATTGTGATCTAAACTTGGCAGTCGAGGAGCTTCAGACGGCTACTAATGTTATAAATAAATGGTTTAAATCGTGGAACATTAAAATTAATAATCTTAAATGCGTTGCAAAAATTTTTACTCTTAAGAGAATCAGTAATCCTCAGTCTATTATGTTGGACGGCGGAGTGGTGGAATGGAACAGAAATGAAGAGTCTGTGAAGTACTTGGGAGTTTATCTAGATACACGTCTAACATGGAAATACCATATACTGCAAAAACTAAATCAAGGTTATGCAAGGCTAAATCAACTTTATTCTATAATTAATAGAAAATCTCAATTAAAAATAAACTGCACCCTTCTTCTTTACAAATCTTTAGTGCGGCCTCTCGTAATGTACGCTTGCGAAGTGTGGGGTAACTCTTCAAAGTCGAACATTCAAAAACTTCAAGTACTACAAAATAAAATACTAAGAATCGCTGTAGATGCTCCATGGTATATTCGCAATTCACAACTCCACAAGGAACTAAACGTACCAACAATTCAAGCATTCGTAAATACAAAAATATGCAAATTTCACTTACGTATACAGCACTGTGAAGGCGCAGAACATTATGGGTTAGGAAGAAAAAATATCCATAGAAGACTAAAACGCTTCTTACCACAGGATCTAATAGATTTGAATTGACTTTACTTTTATTCATTGTTCTTTTAAAAATCTAAAAATGTACCTACTTAAGGTAATATGACCTTGTCTACATTTTCGTTATTGCATAAAATTTTCAAAACTGCTATGTATAACTTTTGTAATAGTTGATCTAGCATAAATAAATTTAAAAAAAAAAAAAAAAAAAAAAAATTATGCGTTTATTGTTGTTATCCGGAGCAGTGGCTTAATGAAAGACTCTTATAACGGTTACTCCGCTCGGCATTGCCGAAATTCGGCTTCGACGAGCGGCCTTACGATTCGGCGTAGTGTGGATGCAGCTTTAAGCGTAATATTCGTATATTTTTAAAAATTATGCGTTTATTGTTGTTATCCGGAGCAGTGGCTTAATGAAAGCCTCTTATAACGGTTACTCCGCTCGGCATTGCCGAAATTCGGCTTCGACGAGCGGCCTTACGATTCGGCGTAGTGTGCATGCAGCTTTAAGCGTAATATTCGTTTATTTTTAAAAATTATGCGTTTATTGTTGTTATCCGGAGCAGTGGCTTAATGAAAGCCTCTTATAACGGTTACTCCGCTCGGCATTGCCGAAATTCGGCTGCTCCGAGCGGCCTTACGATTCGGCGTAGTGTGGATGCAGCTTTAAGCGTAATATTCGTATATTTTTAAAAATTATGCGTTTATTGTTGTTATCCGGAGCAGTGGCTTAATGAAAGCCTCTTATAACGGTTACTCCGCTCGGCATTGCCGAAATTCGGCTGCGCCGAGCGGCCTTACGATTCGGCGTAGTGTGGGTGCAGCTTTAAGCGTAATATTCGTAAATTTTTAAAAATTATGCGTTTATTGTTGTTATCCGGAGCAGTGGCTTAATGAAAGACTCTTATAACGGTTACTCCGCTCGGCATTGCCGAAATTCGGCTTCGACGAGCGGCCTTACGATTCGGCGTAGTGTGCATGCAGCTTTAAGCGTAATATTCGTTTATTTTTAAAAATTATGCGTTTATTGTTGTTATCCGGAGCAGTGACTTAATGAAAGACTCTTATAACGGTTACTCCGCTCGGCATTGCCGAAATTCGGCTTCGCCGAGCGCCCTTACGATTTGGCGTAGTGTGGGTGCAACTTTAAAGTAATATTCGTTTATTTTTAAAAATTATGCGTTTATTGTTGTTATCCGGAGCAGTGACTTAATGAAAGACTCTTATAACGGTTACTCCGCTCGGCATTGCCGAAATTCGGCTTCGACGAGCGGCCTTACGATTTGGCGTAGTGTGGGTGCAACTTTAAGCGTAATATTCGTTTATTTTTAAAAATTATGCGTTTATTGTTGTTATCCGGAGCAGTGACTTAATGAAAGACTCTTATAACGGTTACTCCGCTCGGCATTGCCGAAATTCGGCTTCGACGAGCGGCCTTACGATTCGGCGTAGTGTGCATGCAGCTTTAAGCGTAATATTCGTTTATTTTTAAAAATTATGCGTTTATTGTTGTTATCCGGAGCAGTGACTTAATGAAAGACTCTTATAACGGTTACTCCGCTCGGCATTGCCGAAATTCGGCTTCGCCGAGCGCCCTTACGATTTGGCGTAGTGTGGGTGCAACTTTAAGCGTAATATTCGTTTATTTTTAAAAATTATGCGTTTATTGTTGTTATCCGGAGCAGTGACTTAATGAAAGACTCTTATAACGGTTACTCCGCTCGGCATTGCCGAAATTCGGCTTCGCCGAGCGCCCTTACGATTCGGCGTAGTGTGGGTGCAACTTTAAGCGTAATATTCGTTTATTTTTTAAAATTATGCGTTTATTGTTGTTATCCGGAGCAGTGACTTAATGAAAGACTCTTATAACGGTTACTCCGCTCGGCATTGCCGAAATTCGGCTTCGACGAGCGGCCTTACGATTCGGCGTAGTGTGGGTGCAACTTTAAGCGTAATATTCGTTTATTTTTTAAAATTATGCGTTTACTGTTGTTTTTTCTGGAGCAGTGACTTAATGAAAAACTCTTAAATAACGGTTACTCCGCTAGGCATTGCCGAAATTCGGCTGCGCCGAGCGGCCTTACGATTCGGCGTAGTGTGGATGCAGCTTTAAGCGTAATATTCGTATATTTTTAAAAATTATGCGTTTATTGTTGTTATCCGGAGCAGTGGCTTAATGAAAGACTCTTATAACGGTTACTCCGCTCGGCATTGCCGAAATTCGGCTTCGACGAGCGGCCTTACGATTCGGCGTAGTGTGGATGCAGCTTTAAGCGTAATATTCGTATATTTTTAAAAATTATGCGTTTATTGTTGTTATCCGGAGCAGTGGCTTAATGAAAGCCTCTTATAACGGTTACTCCGCTCGGCATTGCCGAAATTCGGCTGCGCCGAGCGGCCTTACGATTCGGCGTAGTGTGGATGCAGCTTTAAGCGTAATATTCGTATATTTTTAAAAATTATGCGTTTATTGTTGTTATCCGGAGCAGTGGCTTAATGAAAGACTCTTATAACGGTTACTCCGCTCGGCATTGCCGAAATTCGGCTTCGACGAGCGGCCTTACGATTCGGCGTAGTGTGGATGCAGCTTTAAGCGTAATATTCGTATATTTTTAAAAATTATGCGTTTATTGTTGTTATCCGGAGCAGTGGCTTAATGAAAGCCTCTTATAACGGTTACTCCGCTCGGCATTGCCGAAATTCGGCTTCGACGAGCGGCCTTACGATTCGGCGTAGTGTGCATGCAGCTTTAAGCGTAATATTCGTTTATTTTTAAAAATTATGCGTTTATTGTTGTTATCCGGAGCAGTGGCTTAATGAAAGCCTCTTATAACGGTTACTCCGCTCGGCATTGCCGAAATTCGGCTGCTCCGAGCGGCCTTACGATTCGGCGTAGTGTGGATGCAGCTTTAAGCGTAATATTCGTATATTTTTAAAAATTATGCGTTTATTGTTGTTATCCGGAGCAGTGGCTTAATGAAAGCCTCTTATAACGGTTACTCCGCTCGGCATTGCCGAAATTCGGCTGCGCCGAGCGGCCTTACGATTCGGCGTAGTGTGGATGCAGCTTTAAGCGTAATATTCGTATATTTTTAAAAATTATGCGTTTATTGTTGTTATCCGGAGCAGTGGCTTAATGAAAGCCTCTTATAACGGTTACTCCGCTCGGCATTGCCGAAATTCGGCTGCGCCGAGCGTCCTTACGATTCGCCGTAGTGTGGATGCAGCTTTAAGCGTAATATTCGTATATTTTTAAAAATTATGCGTTTATTGTTGTTATCCGGAGCAGTGGCTTAATGAAAGCCTCTTATAACGGTTACTCCGCTCGGCATTGCCGAAATTCGGCTGCGCCGAGCGGCCTTACGATTCGGCGTAGTGTGGATGCAGCTTTAAGCGTAATATTCGTATATTTTTAAAAATTATGCGTTTATTGTTGTTATCCGGAGCAGTGGCTTAATGAAAGCCTCTTATAACGGTTACTCCGCTCGGCATTGCCGAAATTCGGCTGCGCCGAGCGGCCTTACGATTCGGCGTAGTGTGGATGCAGCTTTAAGCGTAATATTCGTATATTTTTAAAAATTATGCGTTTATTGTTGTTATCCGGAGCAGTGGCTTAATGAAAGCCTCTTATAACGGTTACTCCGCTCGGCATTGCCGAAATTCGGCTGCGCCGAGCGGCCTTACGATTCGGCGTAGTGTGGATGCAGCTTTAAGCGTAATATTCGTATATTTTTAAAAATTATGCAGTTTACCTCGGATCTTTGTCAGATGCGGACGTATAAAAATTGTGCTAAGATAAAGTGACCCCGAACGTTAAACTTTAAAATTTATACATAAAATTAATTTTTCTATTTAAATTGAAACCTAAATTAAAACTAATTATTGAATTTTAATCTTAACTACAAGTTTAGTACCCCTTCGGGGTACAAAACAATGTCAGATAAAAAACGTAAATCAGATCATTTAACTCCTCCTATAAATGAAGTGCAAAAAAGATACGAATGGATTCCTTCAGCAAGATTGCAAGAAAATCGATATTATCTACCAGATCATCTAGAGCCGTCAGCGTCAGTATCCAATGAACAGCCGTCGCACTCTTCACAAATAACAAACGTTGAGCAACAAAAAACAACGAAACCAAAAAGAATTCCTCCAATATTTATACATGGTACTGTAAATCATAAAGAACTTGTGGCAGACATTAAAAAATTAGTAGAAGGTGAGTTTTCAACTACTCATTCTCCAAACTCTTTAAAAATTAATGCGACTACTGAAAACGACTACAGAGCATTAACACAACATTATCAGTCAAATAACATACCTTATCACACTTACCAAGATCCAAACAAAAAACCTCTTTCGGTTGCAATTAAAAACGTCCCACCTTCTCTGTCAGAAGATGAACTTTTAGAAGAACTCAAAGAAAAAAATCTACCTGTTATCAAATTAACTAGATTACTAAACAAAGACAGAATTCCAATTCCTGTGTGCATAGTCGATCTGGCTGCAAGCGAACAAGCCTCTGAAATCTTCAAAGTTACAAGGTTACATCATTCAGTTGTTACTGTCGAAACAAGAAGAAAGTCAAAAAATACTCCCCAATGCCACAGATGCCAACGATTTGGCCACACTAAAAACTATTGCACTTTAGAACCCAGATGCGTCAAGTGTCTTGGAAATCATTTATATAGCTCCTGTACCAAACAAGTAAACGATCCGCCACGCTGTGTCAATTGTGGCGATGAGCACCCTGCAAACTACACAGGCTGCAAGTTTTACATTGAAACCGTTCAACATCGTAATAAACCAACGCCAATTTTTCCATCATCAGCAAGACAAACAGGAAGTACTTCCCGACCAAGAACCGAAACATCACAAAATCGAACTTACGCAAATATAACAAGAAATCAAACATCTTCTGCTCCTGCCACCGATTCATCAGACAACTCGTCACTTATCAATACTCTCATCACCGCCATCCTTAGCTTCATTCAACCATATCTACCTCAATTAAAACATTTTCTTTTAACAAACCTTCTTCCTAGCCTTTTAAATGAACCATAAAGCAAGAATCCTCCAAAATCTAAAAATCCTTAACTGGAACGCCAACGGGATTAAGGCACAACGCTCAATTTTTTTAGCCTTCTTAGCAGAACATAATATAGATATTGCATGCATTACTGAAACTCATTTAGTAAATAACGAATCATTTAAGGCATCAAATTATCATATGTACCGATCCGACAGGGAAACACAATTTGCATCAGGAGGCGTAGCTATTTTGGTTAAGCGCCAAATAATTCACCAAGAGCTGATTGAAATTAACAACATCAATCTAGAAACTGTGGCAATCAAGATGCAACTAAGTGATAACAGTTATGTCAACATTATAAGCTGTTATAAACAGCCAAACAAACAACTTCTCGAAGCAGACATAAAAAAGTTATTTGACACTAATGAACCTACTCTTGTAATTGGCGATTTAAACAGTAAAAGTACTATATGGGGCTGCCGTGCATCTAATCCTGCAGGAAATAAACTACTAAATTTTTCGACCACATATAATTTTCAAATAATGGCACCAGAAGACTACACATACTATCCCTACAGAAATGACCACCAACCTGACATTTTAGACATAGTTGTCCAAAAGAATTTCAACAAAGAAGTACATCAAATAACACACGTAGAGCTTGATTCAGATCACGTTCCCGTGATAATATCATTTATAACCAAACCTACCTACCGCCCATCTCAACCTAAACTAATAAATGGATTTGTGAACTGGAACCACTTTCAAAAATCAAGTGATAATAAATTAAAATACATAAACGGCTTACAAACACAAGAGGATATTGAAGAAATGATTAAATCATACACAACATGCATTACAGAAAGTGTTATATTAGCAACTATTCCAAAAAAGCGTAAAAATCCTACTAATTATAACATTCCACCACAGTACATAATGAATATTATAAAAGAAAAAAATCAAACACGAAGAGAATGGCAACGAACAAGAAGCCCCGCTGTCAAAACACTTTTAAATAAGTTAACTCATTGTGTAAAAAGGGAACTCGATAGTTACAAGATTTCTTCATATCAAAAGTTAATTAGTGACTTTACACCTGGAGATCCAGGATTATGGAAAACAACAAGAAGAATTTTACGCCAACCACAAGAAATTCCAATAATTAAAACAGATCAAAACATCCTGAGTACATCGGAAGAAAAGTGCGAAGCCTTTGCCGACTATCTTGAAGCCACCTTCACTCCACTGCACCATCATCAACCATCTTTTCAAAACAGAATAATCAACTACATTGAATCTCATGCACCACGAACCGGGGGTAATATCGAACCGACATCTCCAAAAGAGCTCTCTTCAATTATCAAACTTCTGTCAAAAAATAAATCTCCAGGACACGATATGATTCCAAATGTGGTTTTGAAGAATTTATCCAAAAAATCGTTAGCCTATTTATCTACAATATTTAATGCATGTCTAAGACTTGGATATTTCCCTCAAAACTGGAGGCATGCTCAAATACTTATGTTTCCGAAGCCTGGCAAAAACAATAAAAATTTATCCAGTTATAGACCCATCAGTCTTCTAAGCACTCTATCTAAAGTGCTCGAAAAAATTATATGGTCACGATTGAATCAGGAGATTACAAACATCGATATACTGCCAGCTTTCCAATTTGGATTCAGAAGCACTTACTCCACTAGCCACCAACTGCAAAGAATAGTGGAAACAATTGAAGAAGGTTATGAAAAAAAGCAATTCACGACTACGTTATTTCTTGATATTGCTCAAGCTTTCGATCGAGTCTGGATAGAAGGTTTAAAATTCAAAATTATCAATCTAGATATATCGGAATATCTAAAAACCATTCTCTTTTCGTTTATGGAAAATCGTACATTTTCGGTAAAAATCCACTCAACCATTTCTGTTGTTAAACAAATAAGAGCTGGCGTACCTCAAGGTAGTGTTTTAGGACCCCTATTATTTAACATTTTTGTACACGATTTTCCAACAATACCTGCCACTGTAGCAATGTTCGCAGATGACACCGTCTTGCTAACTCAGAATTGTGATCTAAACTTGGCAGTCGAGGAGCTTCAGACGGCTACTAATGTTATAAATAAATGGTTTAAATCGTGGAACATTAAAATTAATAATCTTAAATGCGTTGCAAAAATTTTTACTCTTAAGAGAATCAGTAATCCTCAGTCTATTATGTTGGACGGCGGAGTGGTGGAATGGAACAGAAATGAAGAGTCTGTGAAGTACTTGGGAGTTTATCTAGATACACGTCTAACATGGAAATACCATATACTGCAAAAACTAAATCAAGGTTATGCAAGGCTAAATCAACTTTATTCTATAATTAATAGAAAATCTCAATTAAAAATAAACTGCACCCTTCTTCTTTACAAATCTTTAGTGCGGCCTCTCGTAATGTACGCTTGCGAAGTGTGGGGTAACTCTTCAAAGTCGAACATTCAAAAACTTCAAGTACTACAAAATAAAATACTAAGAATCGCTGTAGATGCTCCATGGTATATTCGCAATTCACAACTCCACAAGGAACTAAACGTACCAACAATTCAAGCATTCGTAAATACAAAAATATGCAAATTTCACTTACGTATACAGCACTGTGAAGGCGCAGAACATTATGGGTTAGGAAGAAAAAATATCCATAGAAGACTAAAACGCTTCTTACCACAGGATCTAATAGATTTGAATTGACTTTACTTTTATTCATTGTTCTTTTAAAAATCTAAAAATGTACCTACTTAAGGTAATATGACCTTGTCTACATTTTCGTTATTGCATAAAATTTTCAAAACTGCTATGTATAACTTTTGTAATAGTTGATCTAGCATAAATAAATTTAAAAAAAAAAAAAAAAAAAAAAAATTATGCGTTTATTGTTGTTATCCGGAGCAGTGGCTTAATGAAAGACTCTTATAACGGTTACTCCGCTCGGCATTGCCGAAATTCGGCTTCGACGAGCGGCCTTACGATTCGGCGTAGTGTGGATGCAGCTTTAAGCGTAATATTCGTATATTTTTAAAAATTATGCGTTTATTGTTGTTATCCGGAGCAGTGGCTTAATGAAAGCCTCTTATAACGGTTACTCCGCTCGGCATTGCCGAAATTCGGCTTCGACGAGCGGCCTTACGATTCGGCGTAGTGTGCATGCAGCTTTAAGCGTAATATTCGTTTATTTTTAAAAATTATGCGTTTATTGTTGTTATCCGGAGCAGTGGCTTAATGAAAGCCTCTTATAACGGTTACTCCGCTCGGCATTGCCGAAATTCGGCTGCTCCGAGCGGCCTTACGATTCGGCGTAGTGTGGATGCAGCTTTAAGCGTAATATTCGTATATTTTTAAAAATTATGCGTTTATTGTTGTTATCCGGAGCAGTGGCTTAATGAAAGCCTCTTATAACGGTTACTCCGCTCGGCATTGCCGAAATTCGGCTGCGCCGAGCGGCCTTACGATTCGGCGTAGTGTGGGTGCAGCTTTAAGCGTAATATTCGTAAATTTTTAAAAATTATGCGTTTATTGTTGTTATCCGGAGCAGTGGCTTAATGAAAGACTCTTATAACGGTTACTCCGCTCGGCATTGCCGAAATTCGGCTTCGACGAGCGGCCTTACGATTCGGCGTAGTGTGCATGCAGCTTTAAGCGTAATATTCGTTTATTTTTAAAAATTATGCGTTTATTGTTGTTATCCGGAGCAGTGACTTAATGAAAGACTCTTATAACGGTTACTCCGCTCGGCATTGCCGAAATTCGGCTTCGCCGAGCGCCCTTACGATTTGGCGTAGTGTGGGTGCAACTTTAAAGTAATATTCGTTTATTTTTAAAAATTATGCGTTTATTGTTGTTATCCGGAGCAGTGACTTAATGAAAGACTCTTATAACGGTTACTCCGCTCGGCATTGCCGAAATTCGGCTTCGACGAGCGGCCTTACGATTTGGCGTAGTGTGGGTGCAACTTTAAGCGTAATATTCGTTTATTTTTAAAAATTATGCGTTTATTGTTGTTATCCGGAGCAGTGACTTAATGAAAGACTCTTATAACGGTTACTCCGCTCGGCATTGCCGAAATTCGGCTTCGACGAGCGGCCTTACGATTCGGCGTAGTGTGCATGCAGCTTTAAGCGTAATATTCGTTTATTTTTAAAAATTATGCGTTTATTGTTGTTATCCGGAGCAGTGACTTAATGAAAGACTCTTATAACGGTTACTCCGCTCGGCATTGCCGAAATTCGGCTTCGCCGAGCGCCCTTACGATTTGGCGTAGTGTGGGTGCAACTTTAAGCGTAATATTCGTTTATTTTTAAAAATTATGCGTTTATTGTTGTTATCCGGAGCAGTGACTTAATGAAAGACTCTTATAACGGTTACTCCGCTCGGCATTGCCGAAATTCGGCTTCGCCGAGCGCCCTTACGATTCGGCGTAGTGTGGGTGCAACTTTAAGCGTAATATTCGTTTATTTTTTAAAATTATGCGTTTATTGTTGTTATCCGGAGCAGTGACTTAATGAAAGACTCTTATAACGGTTACTCCGCTCGGCATTGCCGAAATTCGGCTTCGACGAGCGGCCTTACGATTCGGCGTAGTGTGGGTGCAACTTTAAGCGTAATATTCGTTTATTTTTTAAAATTATGCGTTTACTGTTGTTTTTTCTGGAGCAGTGACTTAATGAAAAACTCTTAAATAACGGTTACTCCGCTAGGCATTGCCGAAATTCGGCTTCGCCGAGCGGCTTTACGATTCGGCATAGTGTGGGTGCAACTTTAAGCGTAATATTTGTTTATTTTTAATAATTATGCGTTTACTGTTGTAGTTTGGAGCAGTGACTTATGAAAAACTCTAATAACGGTTACTCAAAAATTGCTCATTTAATCAATGTGACTTTTATTAACTAAATTTTGATGCCTAATTTAATTAGTAATTACAAATATTGAAATTGATCTCATCCACTTGTACAGCGTAATTTAATCATTACACAGAACATTTGGTTTCAAACAAATAGGTATAGATACGTCAATAAGTGCTTAACTTCGACTTATTTATAGTTGGAAAGCTCCAAATCTCTCTTTGATTAATGAAAATTGCACTTTTACAACGAAATCGTTTATTTAGGAACATAATTTCCAATAGATGTTGCACATAAGGGTCGAATCACATTTTCTTATCCTGGCGAACCGCAAAAACCCTGTTTTGATTCCAAGAGGTTGGATTTTCTCCCGACGAGTTACTGCGGACATTATTAAATCCCTTAAAATCATCGTCGTTAATAAGCGACACTTAAAAGTTAACGAACAATCGATTTATAACCGTCTTCTAAATTTAACCTTTGTTCATTTACTCCCCTTATTACAGTATTAAATCTTTTTGAAATTGATGACTCGAAGAATAATAAAAATTAATTATTAGTAATTCCGTAAAAAAAGAAAATCGACAAATTTTCAAATTTAATCAAAAACTTTTTAAAGCGCTTTTCTTTTTACGAATTAACTTTTTCACTTAAGGGAAAAAATTTTACTACCCTAACCCCATTAAAGGAACAAGTTTTGTTAATTGTAGTTCATTTAAGTCTAATTATCGTTGTTTTCTTGACATTTTTAATTAATCGTAATGGCGGTCCTTCTACATCCCTTATTTGTCACATAATTTTAACTTTAAATACTTTTTAAACCCTTAAAAAACCTGCAGCTTAATGAACTGTATATTGAATCTTACTAATTTGTTCTACTTCTGGTTATTATATTTATTATCCGCTTCGAATATCTAGAAATTTAATTAACTATTTTGTTCTATTCCTTCTAAATTAATATTGCTTTGGTCTCTTGTTTATACAAGCTTAATCTTTTTGTCGTTTGTGTAAGAGAATTCACATTAAATTAAACTAACTACCACAACAGGCACATTATGCGGCTCGAAAAATGTTTAAAATTTATATTGCTCTTGGGGTGGAAATAAATAACTTGAAATAATTTCAATCTTGTATAAAAATAAAAATAAATGCTACTAGAAAAATTACAGAGAGCGTTCTGGATAGTCACGACGTCAAAACTTTATCATTTAACGAGATGGCAAAAAGTTTTCTAAATATAATTTGTTCAATAATTAATTATCTACAACTTTTATTTAAAAGAGTTTTCTATAAAGTTGATGATTCAAAATCTATCTCGATAGAAACACTGCCAAGTAAACGGAAGCTTCTTGGTGTTTATGACGTCATAATTTTATAATTTGCAGAGATGGCTCAAAGTTTTGTTTATAAAAGTTGCTTAATAATTAATTATCCATAAGTTTTATTCCAAAAAGTTTTCAGTTAAATTGATGATTTAGGGTATTTATGATAAAATAATTACATTATTTGAAGAGATATCAAAAAATTCTTCAGTAGCTAATTAACTATAACTTTCATTAAGCAAATTATTTCATGAAATTAGTAATTTCACTGCTACACTTCATCTCACAATGTAATTGCGCTCTTGGGTGTTTATGACTTCATAATTTCCTTATTTTAAGAGATATCAAAAAATGTGTTTATAAAAATTCTACAGTAGCTAATTAACTATAAGTTTCATTAAGCAAACTATTCCATGAAATTAGTAATTTCATTGCTACCTTATTAGAAACATCTTCTCACAGTCTAATTGCGCTCTTTGGTGTTTATGACGTCATAATTTCCTTATTTTTTAGAGAAATCGAAAAATTTGTTTATACAAATTCTTCAGTAGCTAATTAACTATAAGTTTCATTAAGGAAACTATTTCATGAAATTAGTGATTTCATTGCTACATTATTAGAAACACTTCTCAGAGTGTAAGTGCGCCCTTTGGTGTTTATAACGTCATAATTTCCGTATTCTTTAGAGATATCGAAAAATTTGTTTATACAAATTCTTCAGTAGCTAATTAACTATAAGTTTCATTAAGCAAACTATTCCATGAAATTAGTAATTTCATTGCTACCTTATTAGAAATATCTTCTCACAGTCTAATTGCGCTCTTTGGTGTTTATGACGTCATAATTTCCTTATTCTTTAGAGATATCGAAAAATTTGTTTATAAAAATTCTTCAGTAGCTAATTAACTATAAGTTTCATTAAGCAAACTATTCCATGAAATTAGTAATTTCATTGCTACCTTATTAGAAACATCTTCTCACAGTCTAATTGCGCTCTTTGGTGTTTATGACGTCATAATTTCCTTATTCTTTAGAGATATCGAAAAATTTGTTTATAAAAATTCTTCAGTAGCTAATGAACTATAAGTTTCATTAAGCAAACTATTTCATGAAATTAGTAATTTCATTGCTACCTTATTAGAAACATCTTCTCACAGTCTAATTGCGCTCTTTGGTGTTTATGACGTCATAATTTCCTTATTTTTTAGAGAAATCGAAAAATTTGTTTATACAAATTCTTCAGTAGCTAATTAACTATAAGTTTCATTAAGGAAACTATTTCATGAAATTAGTGATTTCATTGCTACATTATTAGAAACATCTTCTCACAGTGTAAGTGCGCTCTTTGGTGTTTATGACGTCATAATTTCCTTATTTTTTAGAGATATCGAAAAATTTGTTTATAAAAATTCTTCAGTAGCTAATTAACTAAAAGTTTCATTAAGCAAACTATTTCATGAAATTAGTAATTTCATTGCTACCTTATTAGAAACATCTTCTCACAGTCTAATTGCGCTCTTTGGTGTTTATGACGTCATAATTTCCTTATTCTTTGGAGATATCGAAAAATTTGTTTATAAAAATTCTTCAGTAGCTAATTAACTATAAGTTTCATTAAGGAAACTATTTCATGAAATTAGTGATTTCATTGCTACATTATTAGAAACATCTTCTCACAGTGTAAGTGCGCTCTTTGGTGTTTATGACGTCATAATTTCCTTATTTTTTAGAGATATCGAAAAATTTGTTTATAAAAATTCTTCAGTAGCTAATTAACTAAAAGTTTCATTAAGCAAACTATTTCATGAAATTAGTAATTTCATTGCTACCTTATTAGAAACATCTTCTCACAGTCTAATTGCGCTCTTTGGTGTTTATGACGTCATAATTTCCTTATTCTTTGGAGATATCGAAAAATTTGTTTATAAAAATTCTTCAGTAGCTAATTAACTATAAGTTTCATTAAGCAAACTATTTCATGAAATTAGTGATTTCATTGCTACATTATTGGAAACAACTCCTTACAGTGTAAGTGCGCTCTTTGGTGTTTATGACGTCATAATTTCCGTATTTTGAGAGATGTCAAAAATTTTTATTAATAATATTCTTAAATAGCTAATTATCTAGAACTTTCATTAAGCAAACTTTACCAGAAATTTATTATTTTCCATACTACGTTATTAGAAACATGTCCAGTCCACACAGTTAACTCATGTACGCCCTTATGTGTTTATGACGTCATAATTACCTTATTTGAAGAGATGTCAAAAAATTTTATGTATAGAAAATCTTAAATAGCTAATTATCTAGCAGTTTTGTTAAGCAAACTATTCCATAAAATTATTATTTTCTATACTACGTTATTAGAAACATCTTCTCATAGTGTACTAAGTGAGCTTTTGGGTGTTTATTGGGTGATAATTTCCTTGTTTAAAGTGAACCTGTAAAAACTGGGTATAAGATGATGGACATGAGAGTCAAATTGAAAATTTCGCAGTTGAATTATTTATTTGTTGAAATTCATTTAGTCACATTTCCACACATTCTGAGTTCTTTGGTATAAATATTATTAACTTTGCATCCTGTTTAAAAGCAATAAAAAAGTTATAATTAAATAACATTAATCTTAAAATTACATAAATAAATTTTGGCCAAAATTTACATTATTAAACAATAAATTTTAGTTCCTTTCTGTTAGTGTCAAAAGCGTGTTTATGTAATGGTTAAGAGCACAACTAAAACTTGAGTAATTTCGATTAACAAACACAACACAATCCTTGATTTATTTCAAGAAATTTTCCTTTAAGCTTAATTCAGTTGATTTCAATGCAACCCTTGTATACATAAATTTACGTTTATCAAATATTGGGAATTATTCATAAAAATTAACATAAGAAAAAGGGGTTTTTTATTAATACGGTTAGCAAATTGGCACGAAAATAGAAACTTAGTGGAATAAATTCACATTAATTTGAATTTTGAATTAGATGTTAGTAGTGACGTCTTGAAAAATAACCAAAAGGTCCTCTTAGCCCTACATTTCAAATGTGTTCGCCCGAATCTTAAGAAAATGGTCGCTAAATGCATTTAATTAACAGGTAGAATAGAAATTTTACGTGTTTTTTTGACTTTGTGATATTTTTTTCCTAATTATTAATTATCTAATTTTATTGCTATAATAAATTAGTATAGACGTTAAAAAATTGATTAGACATCATTAAATGCGCTAATAAGAAGGTTTATAGGGTTGTAAACCAACGATAAGATTAATTTTTTTTTAAACTTAATAACTAATTAGAACTGGTTATTAGTTTTACAAAATTAAAACTTTGTTTATGCGAAAAGAATCGATCAAAATTTTAATTAGAAAAAAAAATTAATTAGAAATTGTTTTTCCTTTTTCCAAAACCACCTATAAGATATTATACGAAAGACCTTCAAGTTAACTAATTAAACTTGCGTTTAAAATAAAAAATATCAAATTTTGTTGAACATTAAACACAAATTACAAGATTTAATTAGTAGGCTTAAAATAAATGTACTTACTAATTGATGTGTTTTAACATTAACAGCACAATTTCTACTGTTTCATCATCAATCGTTGATCTAAACTATAAACCGTGTGGGATAATGATAACAATATTAATTTTTGATAAGTTTTAATTGCTTTTAAAACTGTAATCGTTTTACTCCTCTTTTAATAAGCTGTTTAATTTATGCAAATTTATTGCGAATTTTAAGGACCAGCTGCGTTGCTTTTCTTTCGAAAAACTCCCCAAGTTAAATCAGGAGGATATTATTATTTGATCCCAACTTTTTCCGAGGCTTAAAAATCTCAAAAACTAATGCTCTGGTATAAGGTTCTGCATATCGTTTCAAAGGATTAACTTTTTGTCAAAATATGTTATTGTAGATTAAGGACTTTAGAGAAATGACGTTTCTCTTACACAGTCACAATGAATTAATTTTGATACAAACATTGTATGATTGTATAAATATTTATACTTTGCACTCTGTACTTTTGCTCTAAGTTTTAAATCCTTTGTATTTGTTGGTTTCCAGATGGCTCAGGGTTAATATTTATAGTATAGTTTTATTATTACTTTCCAATACCTTAAGGTATTAAAGGAAAGTATTGTAATGGGGTAAAAAAAATTTTTTGAGATAACACCGGATATATGTATTTTGAGGTCCCCCGAGTCGATCTAGACCATTTTTAGAAAAAAGTCTGTGTGTGTGTATGTATGTGTGGATGTAGTTCCCCACGAAATCTCTGAAACGGCCGAACCGATTGACTTGAAATTTGGTATAGGGTCTTATCAGATAACGACGGAGTGCAGAAAGGAGTTTGTTCAAAATCGGTCCGCTAGGGGGCGTGCAATTAAGGAAATTTTGTGTTTTTTAAATGGAACTATATAATTTTTTTTAAATCATCCGATAGAGAACTTTTTTTTTTATTCAATGATATAAAATTTTTTAAAATTATTTTGTTTTTGAAAGAGTTTTTACGCAATCAAATATCTAATAATATTTGGCAGCTGACGTTTCTGACAATTGTCAAAAAATTTGACAGTTGTCAAAAAATTTTGACTTTTATTTATTTTTAATCAGTGATTATAAAAATGTTCAATATTCTTTTGTTTTCTAACTGTTTTGGTCTTAAAATAATCAACTCAATCGGAAAGTCTTGTGTTGACACAACAGATATTTTTTAAGTTGAGATGACTATCGTTGCTATCATTCAAATAAAAATTGTAGAGCACTAGATAATCGACACCTTCCATAAATAATATTTTATTTAATAATAGAGTTCAAGCCCAAAATCGACCTCTAAACTTTGGAAAATTTGGAAGTTAGGTTCACAGGTGGCTGAGATTTGTTTATTTTCGGTAGCTTATAGTTTTGAGTTAAAATGAATGTCATTCAAATAAAAAATGTAGAGCACTAAATAATCGACACCTTCCACAAATAATATTTTTCTAATAATAGAGTTCAAGCCCAAAATCGACCTCTAAACTTTGGAAAATTTGGAAGTTAGGTTCACAGGTGGCTGAGATTTGTTTATTTTCGGTAGCTTAGTTTTGAGCTAAGATGAATGTCATTCGAATAAAAATTGTAGAGCACCAGACAATCGACACCTTCCATAAATAATACTTTATTTAATAAAAGAGTTCAAGCCTAAAATCGACCTCTAAACTTTGGAACGTTTGGAAGTTAGGTTTACAGGTGGCTGAGATTTGTTTATTTTCGGTAGCTAAGTTTTGAGTTAAGATGAATGTTATTCAAATAAAAATTGTAGAGCACTAGATAATCGACACCTTCCACAAATAATATTTTTCTAATAATATAGTTCAAGCCCAAAATCGACCTCTAAACTTTGGAACGTTTGGAAGTTAGGTTTACAGGTGGCTGAGATTTGTGTATTTTCGGTAGCTTAGTTTTGAGTTAAGATGAATGTCATTCAAATAAAAATTGTAGAGCACTAAATAATCGACACCTTCCACAAATAATATTTTTCTAATAATAGAGTTCAAGCCCAAAATCGACCTCTAAATGTTGGAAAATTTGGAAGTTAGGTTCACAGGTGGCTGAGATTTGTTTATTTTCGGTAGCTTAGTTTTGAGCTAAGATGAATGTCATTCAAATAAAAATTGTAGAGCACTAGACAATCGACACCTTCCATAAATAATACTTTATTTAATAAAAGAGTTCAAGCCCAAAATCGACCTCTAAACTTTGGAACGTTTGGAAGTTAGGTTCACAGGTGGCTGAGATTTGTGTATTTTCGGTAGCTTAGTTTTGAGTTAAGATGAATGTTATTCAAATAAAAATTGTAGAGCACTAGATAATCGACACCTTCCACAAATAATATTTTTCTAATAATAGAGTTCAAGCCCAAAATCGACCTCTAAATGTTGGAAAATTTGGAAGTTAGGTTCACAGGTGGCTGAGATTTGTTTATTTTCGGTAGCTTAGTTTTGAGCTAAGATGAATGTCATTCAAATAAAAATTGTAGAGCACTAGACAATCGACACCTTCCATAAATAATACTTTATTTAATAAAAGAGTTCAAGCCCAAAATCGACCTCTAAACTTTGGAACGTTTGGAAGTTAGGTTCACAGGTGGCTGAGATTTGTGTATTTTCGGTAGCTTAGTTTTGAGTTAAGATGAATGTTATTCAAATAAAAATTGTAGAGCACTAGATAATCGACACCTTCCACAAATAATATTTTTCTAATAATAGAGTTCAAGCCCAAAATCGACCTCTAAACTTTGGAACGTTTGGAAGTTAGGTTTACAGGTGGCTGAGATTTGTGTATTTTCGGTAGCTTAGTTTTGAGTTAAGATGAATGTCATTCAAATAAAAATTGTAGAGCACTAAATAATCGACACCTTCCACAAATAATATTTTTCTAATAATAGAGTTCAAGCCCAAAATCGACCTCTAAATGTTGGAAAATTTGGAAGTTAGGTTCACAGGTGGCTGAGATTTGTTTATTTTCGGTAGCTTAGTTTTGAGCTAAGATGAATGTCATTCGAATAAAAATTGTAGAGCACCAGACAATCGACACCTTCCATAAATAATACTTTATTTAATAAAAGAGTTCAAGCCCAAAATCGACCTCTAAACTTTGGAACGTTTGGAAGTTAGGTTTACAGGTGGCTGAGATTTGTGTATTTTCGGTAGCTTAGTTTTGAGTTAAGATGAATGTTATTCAAATAAAAATTGTAGAGCACTAGATAATCGACACCTTCCACAAATAATATTTTTCTAATAATATAGTTCAAGCCCAAAATCGACCTCTAAACTTTGGAACGTTTGGAAGTTAGGTTTACAGGTGGCTGAGATTTGTGTATTTTCGGTAGCTTAGTTTTGAGTTAAGATGAATGTCATTCAAATAAAAATTGTAGAGCACTAAATAATCGACACCTTCCACAAATAATATTTTTCTAATAATAGAGTTCAAGCCCAAAATCGACCTCTAAACTTTGGAACGTTTGGAAGTTAGATTTACAGGTGGCTGAGATTTGTTTATTTTCGGTAGCTGAGTTTTGAGTTAAGATGAATGTCATTCGAATAAAACTTGTAGAGCACTAAATAACCTACTTCTTGCATAAATGATAGTTTTCCTAATATTAGAGTTCACGCCCAAAATCCACCTCCAAAATTTGGAACGTTTGGAAGTTCTGTTCATAAATGGCTTAGATTTGTTTATTTTGACCAGCTTAATTTGCAGTTGAGACGGCCGTCATTCAAATAAAGCTTCTAGCTAGAGCACTATCTAACCTTCATTTTCAAAAGAAAAATTTTTTAACTATCGAGTTCAAGTCCAAAATCTACTTCCAATTTTTGGAACCCTTGAATGTTCGATTCACAGATGGCTAAGATTTGTTTAATTTTTTCGTATATAGATAATGATAAAACTAACATTACATTATTGATAAAAATACGTCATTTTGTTTTCAAGTGTGATTTTCTTCGTTATTTGCTCAATTAGAAATTTGTTCTTTCGTTTAATTGATTTTTGTTCGTAAATCCCCATTTTGCGAGTGTTTGAATTTCCACATTGTGTAAGCACGAACTTCTCGTCATATTGAAAAGAAAAACATTAGTGAGCGTAGTAAAAATATATAGATGTTTGAAAAATAATTCACTAATTTACTGTTTTGTTGTAAATATAGTTTTTCTTTCATTTAGCACTTAGGAGAAAGGAGTGTCATAAACTGGAAAATGTCAAACAATGAGTGGATACTTTGAAAAGATTTAAGTACGTTGTTGAAAGTTTTTCATCCCATTAAGTCTTTCTGCCATTTACAAAGTAATTCCGGATTTAAAATATTAACATTTCTCTTGTATTTGTTTTATGAATTTAAATGGAAGCTGTTTAAACGAAACATAATAAGTATTAATGTTGTTATAAACAATTATTTACAATGGGGTTAAAAGCTTTCCTCTTGTTAAGGAAAATTTTGGTTCGTCAATTTATTAGTTAAATTTTGAATTTTGACCTTAACCTTAAAACAATTTGTAGTTTCCTAATAAAAGTGGATGTGTGTGTATATCTCGAATGTTTATTTTCTTAAGCGTATACAATATTAAATGAAATAATAAACAGTTTCATTTTCTCGTGTTTAATATCAACATCCTAAAATCGTAAAGCGATGAAAGAAATTTTTTTTAAATTGAATTTTTTTACTTTAATTCTCTATAGTTAAAAGGAAACTTCATTTCGAGTTAATTGAAAGTTTTTCAAATAGTCAGCTATGCTTTTCATTAAGAAGGGAGGAAAAAATTTCTTTTTTCTTCTATAAGCTTTTGTTATTTCAGCGTTTTTCGAGCTATAAACATGTAATTTCATAAACTTTTTTTTAACAGTCTACCGTTTGTAACGTTAATTAATTTTATTCCAATTAACACTTTTAGTTACTTATTTAACGTCACTTTCGCAATTTTAACTTTAATCATATATAAGGAAATTTTTTTGAGTTTTTCTTTCAAAGAAAAACTACTTTTTTTGTTTCGTATGAAAAATTGTAGCTTTTCTTATTATAAATGTCAAAGTTTGAACCAGAAACAATTTCTCTCGTTCATGTAAATGACATGGGTTTAATGTGACAATCTTGATGAAACTCTCAAAACTACACTATATACCGAGATACACGTCAAGGCTTTAACATTTTGTATGTGTGTGACTTTAGATGTGGGTTAATTTAGTTAAGTAACGTCAATAAAACGTACGTAAAACGTACCTATACGTAATTTAAATCCTTTGAAGTTTTTAAAGAAATATTTATTTAAGATGCACCTGAGAAGTTTTACTTGGACAAGTTATTAAACTAAATAAACTTTTTTCTAAAATTGGTGAAAATTGTTAAATGAAGGGCAAAGTTTGTGATCGAATGAGTTATTTACTTTACAACTCGTGTTTCAAACAGAGTCTTATCAGCTGGTCATTAATAAAAGGAGCCTGTTGTAGAGGATATGAGGAGTCATGGCTCCTTTGAACACGTATCACACTAATACCGAGATTTCGTGGCATTAAGTTCTAAATACTGTGGACACGGTTTTTCTAGAAAAGGTAGAGGTGTAAAAGACTAATCCAAGGAGGTTTACCCTTCTTCGAGGACGCAGCACTGCAAGCTGTCTTCTATCTAGGAAGGACAATGAGCCATGTCAGATGTGTTTTGACAATGTTTTCAATAACAAAAGATGTAGGGGACAAATAAAAATGTAAATAACGATGTCCATCTTGTTTATTGGTAGTTTGATTCTAATAGTGTGATTGGCTGGTGTGACTTGAATAAATGGAGACTTATAAAAAATAAATTTTGAAGACATTTGGTATGTTGCTCTCTAATCCCAAGAGGAGTGTTGTGAATACTGAGTCTACCTTCATTCTGTTTACCGTAGATTTATACTAACTTGGAGCACTTATCGCTTCTCCCTTTTCATCCCCAGTATATGTGTATGTTTATATGATGTCTCACAGACTATTCAGTTCAACGTTTTTTTTATAAAACAATGTTAAGATTAGTTTTCTTTCTATTTAACATTTAAGACTTTTTTTTAAGAAGATCGTATTATTTCAAAAACAAAGATTGCTCTAAACGTTTTTTTTTCGTTAATAAATCGTCAAGGTGACAAAACAATTCCAAAACTTCTGCATTAATCCCGTTAAGTTTTAAATCGTTCTTGACGCCGTCTATCCTTTTTAAAGACGTTGAATAATTAACAGGACTTTTTCTTGCGCTATAAAGCTATTTTTAAGCATAAGAATTAAAAATCAAATCAAAATTGGTCCCATTTCCGGTTAAACCAGAAGTAAAGTATTAAGTGTTGGGTATCGTTAGAGAGGTAATTTTACGATCTTTTAAAATATTCATAAATGTACAAGGTGTTTTATTTAAATTAAGAAAGTTGTTTCCATTTCCGGTTAAATAGGAAGTTAACATATGAAGTGCAAGGTATCATGCGTGCAACAGCTGATTGTACGACCTTTCAAAATACTTACGGCCGTAGTTACAGTAAGACGTGTATTTGGAGTGTAAATTTATTTGTAAATATTGTTAATCAGTAATTAATTATGTGTGCATGTTGTTAATCAATAATTAATTATACCGGGTGATTAGCACCAAACCTGGCCATAGGGCGACTTAACATTACGCATATTTCCAAAAATATATGAATTGCCATGAAATATATTTCTTTAAATCACACACTGACAGTTTAAAATTTTCAAACTATTTCCTATGATAAATGAAATCGCTATTGCCAGGTTTGGCGGGAGTAACTATGACTCTCTTAAGCGAGGAAACGGAGGTGAGATTGGGGTGCCCCCGCCGAGGCTTGAACCACTATGTGGCCGGGCTTCGGAGGCCTCGCACTCTGGTCCCTCCTTTGGGGTCCCTCTTGCACCCTTGGCGACATGACGGACTCGGCGGAAATGGGAACCAACGCTATGGTGTCCCGCTGCCGAGTGCTGCCTAGTTGACCGTTGGTGTGCCTGAGGTCTTCCCGGGTCTGATTCGCTTATTGGAGATGTAGTTGCTTCACTGGGCCAGCTGTGGAAACGTGGATCCGTCGGGGTATTTGCCCGGGTAGAGCGTGAAAACTTGTGTCCCAGTCCTAGCGAACGCTTCTTATGGAGGCTCGTAGATGTTGACGCGCAACCTATCGCCTCTCACATCGAGACCGATCAGCACCTCCTCGTGGTGGCGCTGGAACGTCCTAGTAGGCTTCTGGAATTGGATTGATTGTTACTTCGAAAAGCCGAAAAGATAACCGACGCTGACGGTCGACGCAGGGAGGGACGAGTCGTCCTTCGGGTCTCGAGCAAGCCCGCGGTCCCTGGCTCAGGCAGGTCAGCAAGCCTCAAGGATGGCAGCCCCATCCAGCTGACTCGCCCAGGGGTGGCTAACTACGCCCCTGGGTTAAATCGCGTTATTTGTTAGCAGTACCTTTACAAAGCCTCGGATTAAGGACGGTTCTACTGATAACAACACTGACAATACCGTAACGGTTGCTCGCACTAAACCGGACTCCGAATCCAAACCAAAAAGTAACAAAAGTGGGACCGAGAAAACAAATTCCGGCCACCACCAGGAGCGATGGGCATGGAGACATGCGTTGAACTATATATATATATATTTATGAAACATGACAATTCATATAATTTTGAAAATATTCATAATGTTAAATTGCCATATGGCCTGGTTTGGTGCTAATCACCAGGTATAAACACATAAATTAACCGAGGCGTCACGAAACGCCAATATACAGTTTCACGACCGATGAAGAATTCACATGAAAACCAACGATGAACTGACCGGTGCCGATGGTGTTGGTGTACTCTGACGGTAAGAGTTGTACTACCAAGGTGGTGTAAAGGCGCGAAATTTGAACTAAACAACCACCGCTACAGATATTTTTGTAATTTTTTGTAAAATCCATCCATACCGACGAAACGGCCTATAAGAAAAAATTTTTTTAAAGTAGATGAAATCTACGAAAAAATTCTTTTTCTTCAAACGTCAAAAAAAGTTGACATTTTGTTACTGAACAAGTAAGGTTAAAGTTCTACTTTTACATCCTAGGAGGCAAAAGTGAACTTTTACCTCCTCTAGGAGGTAAAAGTAAATTCTAACCCAAAATATTAACAACAAATTGTAACGTAAAATGATATTTCTAAGCATTTGTAATGTAAAAAGGTAATGTTTTTATAAATTTTCTGTTATAATTTATTCCTTGCGTTTAATAATTAGCTTCTTTTTACAAGTTAAAGTTAATTTTTAAAAATATTTGACAATTGAACTACACATAGTTTTCAAGAGATGGCGACACTTTAAAAATTTTTATTTTTCGTTTTTCTAAGTTTTACGTTTGAAGAAAAAATTAAATGTTTAATACGGAGTAAAAATACTTTTTTTGGCTCGTCAGTTTGTAGTTGTCAGACTCAACTTCGTTTCGTCTGACAAGCCCTACTGACTAGCCTAAAAAAAGTGACATTTTTACTCCTAATCAAACAATATACTATTTTTAAGAATCTTAAAGAAGACATCTTTATAATAAATAAAATTAAAAAAACAATTTTTATTGCTAATTCGATGTTACGAGAAATTAAAATATAATATTAAAAGCCTTAAATGTTAACTTTGAAAGTCGTGTGTTTCAAGTAGATAAGAGAGCCCTTTATATAAACTTCGACATTTTATGTTACCAAATTACTTTTAAAAGTTGTACATTTTGATGTGTAATTTTCCATAAAGACCATTTTAGTACATTTTTGATTTTTAAACACTAATCTGTCTAACGTTATTTTTTGAAAAATAAAAGAGTAAATTAAGAGGAAAAATTTGTAATTACGAATTGTTTTTTTACAGTTTGTATGCGCACTTTTTAAAATTTTTCTAATTTAACATTTAGATTTTCTTTTTTGTTTCAATTGTATTTTTAAAATATAATATTTTTATAAACAGAAGAGAAAAATTCAATATACCTACACACTCGTAAACTTTAACAAATATGAAGCTTTCAAAAACATCCGTTTGAAAATTTATAAATATAAACCTCGTAACAAAAGGAAAATTTAAATTCAGTACAATCTTGATATTTTAGTTTCATTACTTATTTTTTTCCCAAAACCTCTTCTAATTTATTGCACAATGTTTTAGAGAAAATGGTCTTCGTAAAAAAGGGGGATTTCTTTCCCAAGCAGCATAACAAACAAAATCAAAGTACATAAAACTACCCCTAAATACTTTTAGGTCTTTTCATAAAGCTCTGCGAATGTCCTACGAGATGTCATAAATTATTTCAAAAAGAAAATATTGAAACTTTTACAAAAATAACTTTGAAAGGTCGCCCCGAACTGCATCTGATACATTAGATGCTTTGGCTACCGGAAACATATTGTTGGGCATTACTTTCCTATTCAAAAAATTTCTTTATTGTTGCTAAACAAAAATACATCTTAGTCCATGTAGCAATCCGTCACTTTTTGTGACGGGCAATAAATCGCGTTGCACTTTAGAAACACGACTTACATTTCTCTCTCCTGAGAGCTCAAAGTACACGTATATCCACCACATTCCCTAGAGCCGGTCCTGTTTTAATAACTTAAAACTTTTAAGAAAGTTCAAAAAGCAAATAGTTGTAACGTAATTATAGTTTCTCGTAGTTTTTATACTCTTAATTATTTTGTTTTCTTTTATTTTCGGCCGACCAACAGAAAAGTTTTATTTATTGTAACTTTTGCTCCTCACTTTGCTCTTTAAAGCTTTTTTGTTCAACTTAAGGAACGTAAATCCTCTCTAAAATGGTCTAGGGTTTTTAGTACCTTTTAAATTCTTTTTTTCTTTCTTTTCGTTTAAAACGGAAAAGGCTCAGTTACACATGTCATTTTCTTACAAAAACCAATGTTTTCCTTTTTTTTACCTTTTTTCAGCAAAGTTCGAGTTTGCTCGTGTTTGGTGGCAACTGATAAGTGCATGAAAATTAGAGAGGATTTTAAAGTTAAAATAGAAATGTTAAGGAAAAGGACGTTCATTGTTAGTTGTAAGGATTTTATATAAATTTTCCTTTTGAATTAAAATTTTGCTTGTAGTTTTGTTCAAATAATTTCTTTAACAAAATAATGGAGCTTTCATAATCTTTTTGTGGTTTGATCTCGTTACTTCCTAAATGTGTCATTATCCAAGTTTAATTGTTTGCATAGTTAGCTATTCATAATGAACACTCCATTGTTGTAAATTTATTGAAGGTTATTGTTTAACTTATATAGGTCCTCGAGTATTAAGCCATGTCGTATGTTTGACGTACTTTACGTCATATTTAAACTCTTTGATTGGATCAAAATTATACAATAGATAATTTTAAATATTGCCACTATACAAGCAAAGAAACTTTTTTTAAAATATACAATTAGTAATTTTAGAATATACAGGGTAGGGCGTAGTAGGGGCAGTACTAAATATTTCAAAAGAGATAACATTTTCTAATCATTGCTCACTACTGTTGATACGCTGTTACCCAAGTTGCAATTTCTTTCTATGACAAGGGCACCCCTTGTTTACTATAAAAATAAAATTTGATTTTTACGAAAAATAAAAATTTTTAATACTTCTCGATTTTCTAATGCCCTTAGTACAGTAGCTAAGGGAGTCTAAGTTATTTTGATTGCAGATATTTATGAATCACACTTTTTGCTACACTTTACCTAAGTAACTAAATTTTTCCATTACTAGGACACCCCTATTTCTATTTAACTTGAGAAATAAAATTAGATTTTTTCAAAAAATCAAAATTTTTAAACATTCGATTTTGAAATGCCCTTAGTACAGTAGCTAAGGGAGACTAAATTATTTTTATTGCAGACATTTATGAATCACACTTAGTGTTATACTTTACCTAAGTAACAAATTTTTCCCATCACTAGAGCACCCCACTACCCATTAATTTAAAAAATAAAATTCCATTTTAGAGCTAATTTTAAAAAAATTAAAATTATTTTATACTTTTCGATTTTGAAATGCCTTTAGTACAGTAGCTAAGGGAGTCTAAATTATTTTGATTGCAGATATTTATGAATCACACTTTTTGCTACACTTTACCTAAGTAACTAAATTTTTCCATTACTAGGACACCCCTATTTCTATTTAACTTGAGAAATAAAATTAGATTTTTTCAAAAAATCAAAATTTTTAAACATTCGATTTTGAAATGCCCTTAGTACAGTAGCTAAGGGAGACTAAATTATTTTTATTGCAGACATTTATGAATCACACTTAGTGTTATACTTTACCTAAATAACAAATTTTTCCCATCACTAGAACACCCCACTACCCATTAATTTAAAAAATAAAATTCCATTTTAGAGCTAATTTTAAAAAAATTAAAATTATTTTATACTTTTCGATTTTGAAATGCCTTTAGTACAGTAGCTAAGGGAGTCTAAATTATTTTGATTGCAGATATTTATGAATCACACTTTTTGCTACACTTTACCTAAGTAACTAAATTTTTCCATTACTAGGACACCCCTATTTCTATTTAACTTGAGAAATAAAATTAGATTTTTTCAAAAAATCAAAATTTTTAAACATTCGATTTTGAAATGCCCTTAGTACAGTAGCTAAGGGAGACGAAATTATTTTTATTGCAGACATTTATGAATCACACTTAGTGTTATACTTTACCTAAATAACAAATTTTTCCCATCACTAGAACACCCCACTACCCATTAATTTAAAAAATAAAATTCCATTTTAGAGCTAATTTTAAAAAAATTAAAATTATTTTATACTTTTCGATTTTGAAATGCCTTTAGTACAGTAGCTAAGGGAGTCTAAATTATTTTGATTGCAGATATTTATGAATCACACTTTTTGCTACACTTTACCTAAGTAACTAAATTTTTCCATTACTAGGACACCCCTATTTCTATTTAACTTGAGAAATAAAATTAGAATGTTTCAAAAAATCAAAATTTTTAAACATTCGATTTTGAAATGCCCTTAGTACAGTAGCTAAGGGAGACTAAATTATTTTTTTGCAGACATTTATGAATCACACTTAGTGTTATACTTTACCTAAGTAACAAATTTTTCCCATCACTAGAGCACCCCACTACCCATTAATTTAAAAAATAAAATTCCATTTTAGAGCTAATTTTAAAAAAATTAAAATTATTTTATACTTTTCGATTTTGAAATGCCTTTAGTACAGTAGCTAAGGGAGTCTAAATTATTTTGATTGCAGATATTTATGAATCACACTTTTTGCTACACTTTACCTAAGTAACTAAATTTTTCCATTACTAGGACACCCCTATTTTTATTTAACTTAAGAAATAAAATTAGATTTTTTCAAAAAATCAAAATTTTTAAACATTCGATTTTGAAATGCCCTTAGTACAGTAGCTAAGGGAGACTAAATTATTTTTTTGCAGACATTTATGAATCACACTTAGTGTTATACTTTACCTAAGTAACAAATTTTTCCCATCACTAGAGCACCCCACTACCCATTAATTTAAAAAATAAAATTCCATTTTAGAGCTAATTTTAAAAAAATTAAAATTATTTTATACTTTTCGATTTTGAAATGCCTTTAGTACAGTAGCTAAGGGAGTCTAAATTATTTTGATTGCAGATATTTATGAATCACACTTTTTGCTACACTTTACCTAAGTAACTAAATTTTTCCATTACTAGGACACCCCTATTTTTATTTAACTTGAGAAATAAAATTAGATTTTTTCAAAAAATCAAAATTTTTAAACATTCGATTTTGAAATGCCCTTAGTACAGTAGCTAAGGGAGACTAAATTATTTTTTTGCAGACATTTATGAATCACACTTAGTGTTATACTTTACCTAAGTAACAAATTTTTCCCATCACTAGAGCACCCCACTACCCATTAATTTAAAAAATAAAATTCCATTTTAGAGCTAATTTTAAAAAAATTAAAATTATTTTATACTTTTCGATTTTGAAATGCCTTTAGTACAGTAGCTAAGGGAGTCTAAATTATTTTGATTGCAGATATTTATGAATCACACTTTTTGCTACACTTTACCTAAGTAACTAAATTTTTCCATTACTAGGACACCCCTATTTTTATTTAACTTGAGAAATAAAATTAGATTTTTTCAAAAAATCAAAATTTTTAAACATTCGATTTTGAAATGCCCTTAGTACAGTAGCTAAGGGAGACTAAATTATTTTTTTGCAGACATTTATGAATCACACTTAGTGTTATACTTTACCTAAGTAACAAATTTTTCCCATCACTAGAGCACCCCACTACCCATTAATTTAAAAAATAAAATTCCATTTTAGAGCTAATTTTAAAAAAATTAAAATTATTTTATACTTTTCGATTTTGAAATGCCTTTAGTACAGTAGCTAAGGGAGTCTAAATTATTTTGATTGCAGATATTTATGAATCACACTTTTTGCTACACTTTACCTAAGTAACTAAATTTTTCCATTACTAGGACACCCCTATTTTTATTTAACTTGAGAAATAAAATTAGATTTTTTCAAAAAATCAAAATTTTTAAACATTCGATTTTGAAATGCCCTTAGTACAGTAGCTAAGGGAGACTAAATTATTTTTTTGCAGACATTTATGAATCACACTTAGTGTTATACTTTACCTAAGTAACAAATTTTTCCCATCTCTAGAACACCCCACTACCCATTAATTTAAGAAATAAAATTCCATTTTTTAGAAAAATTAAAATTATTTTATACCTTTCGATTTTGAAATGCCTTTAGTACAGTAGCTAAGGGAGTCTAAATTATTTTGATTGCAGATATTTATGAATCACACTTTTTGCTACACTTTACCTAAGAGACTAAATTTATCCATTACTAAGACACCCCTATTTAACTTGAGAAATAAAATTAGATTTTTTCAAAAAATCAAAATTTTATTACATTCGATTTTGATATGCCCTTAGTACAGTAGCTAAGGGAGTCTAAATTATTTTTATTGGAGACGTTTATGAATCACACTTAGTGTTATACTTTACCTAAGTCACAAATTTTTCCCATCACTAGAACGGGCCCTATTAATTTTAAAAATAAAAATTGATTTTTTTTTTTTAAATCAAAATTTTTTTACTTTTCGATTTTGAAATACCCTTAATATAGTAGCTAAGGGAGACTAAATTATTTGTATTGTAGATATTTATGAATCACACTTATAGCTACACTTTACCTAAATAACAAATTTTTCCCATCACTAGAACACCCCACTACCCATTAATTTCAGAAATAAAATTCCATTTTTTTGAAAAATTAAAATTATTTTATACCTTTCGATTTTGAAATGCCTTTAGTACAGTAGCTAAGGGAGACTAAATTATTTGTATTGGAGATATTTATGAATCACACTTATTGCTACACTTTACCTAAGTAACAAATTTTTCCCATCATTCGAACTATTCACTTTGAAAATAATATTAGAGTTTTTCAACAATAAAAATTTTAAGATTTTGAAATACCTCTAACTCCTGTTACATTTTTAATTAGGGAAAATTTCAATATAAGTTATTAAAAATTTAGTTTTCCAAAGTTTGTTTTGATTTCATAAATAATTAATTAACACGCAAGTGGTGGTAAGATAAAATTAATTTTTTTGCCTTTTCCCTTGAATATAAATTAGTTATTAAACAACCAAGTTCATCAACATTACCTTTTTCTAAAGTTTTGTAATAAATTAAAAGCAAGTTTTTTGCTTTTAACCTCTACAGAATCATGATTATTTCCAAAAGTACAGGGTGGGTCAAATTAGTTGTAATTAAGTATAATCGGCGATAGGTATTTTAAGTGTACATTTTACAAGGTGTTGAATTTTCAGAATTATTCTGGAATCCGACGTATCGAGGAATCTTGCTCTGCAATTAACTTTTCTTTGGCATCAAGAACTGCCGAACTGTCGGAGTCATTATTGCCTGACGATCTGTATAAAAAGCAGTGTATTTTCACTCAATGAGAAAATTGTGCAGGTGTGAACTGTTCAGTGTTCAAGCCAACTTAACAAGGAGCCTGAGCGTCTGAAGGACCCTTTATAATTGAACCGATACCTATTAGTTTATTTCTTTTATTTATTTTCTCGTTTTGTGTATTACCCTAATTAAATTTTTTTACCTTTTATATTTTAACAAATAATTAAAAGGTTTTAAATCATTCTTTCTTTAAGAAAGTTAGGGTAGCGCCCATCGGAAGAAAACCTATTCATCAAATAACGATTAAGTCGAGATAAAAGAAATAACATCAATCTGCTAAATTTGGATTCATTACTATAATTATACGAAGAAGGCGTTATTCGATAATGACACCCTATAGGGTCCATCGTGCACTTTTATTCTTTTAAAAATAGCAGCTCTCGGAATACTTTTAACGTTTACTTTTATACTTTATTTTATTCAACTATAAAGTAAAAAGCGTGGAAAATCTTAACTAAAATAGCGGGGCAATAAAAACAAGAAAGACACGTAAAGTACAATTTTACGGTCTATTTACAATTATTTTCATTCGTATATAAAACCTCTTTAATAAGTTATTCTATTGGATCAAATTATCTGATTTTCATATTTTAGTGTTTGATGCGAATCTGAATTTGTATGCAATGACCAAATATTTGTAAACACATTATACTAAGTTGGGGTGAGTTTTTAGGGTTTTAAATGGGTTTATTTATACAGGGTAGTGTATCAGGGTGCGGTTGACTGATAAAATATTAAACAAAACTGTAATTTTGTTAATGGAGCGCCCTGTATATTAATATAAACTTTCTAGTTGTTTTTTTAATTATTTGGCCAAAGCTGAAGTAGTATGTGGGTTGCTGATTCGCAGAAGATTTAAATTGAATTGGCACGATAACCGCTAACCACTTTTAAAGCGCCTAAACGTCATGGAATGAAAACGCTTGACAATGAGAGTGGGCAGCGTCGACCAAATCAATCAATGAAGAGATATTTTAGGGTAGATAAATCAAGACTTTGTGTAACAATTAGTGATTAGATAATTATTTGCTAAAAGGGACACTCGAAAAATAAAATGCGTAGGTTACTCATAAGGGCATTGTTAGTTAACATCCGTAACGTCATGGAAAAATCGGCTAGGTGTCGTTTGTTGATAAAAATTTAATTTAAGGTAATCAAAGATTTTTAAATTTCACGTCACTTATCATTTTATTTTAAAGCAACCAAATGAGTGCACCGAGCGATAAACAATACCTTACCTACTCATTGTTCAATGCCATTTTAGTTGAATTTTAACAATCGTCTCGAAAAGACGTGTGAAAAAATATATTTATCTTAAACTGTATGTAGGTGTACGCTTCAGGCCTTCAGTCTGAAAGTGCACATTCAAATTTTGATTCGGTTGGGGGCGGATGTGACCTTTCATATCCAAAAGGATCCGACTACAAGCTGATGTGGACTATCTAACTACAAGATGGAAAATGGAGAAAATGGAAGAAGCTAAGGTGGGTCCTCACAAATGAGGCTTTTTTTAATTCTTCCCAGAGGGATGTTACATGCTAATGAAAATAATAGTTACGAAATTATTATGAAAAGGGTAGTGCGTTTCTATTGTCTAAAACCGTTGCCTACTAAAACGCACGTTGTAATATCCCCACTTCCTCTATGTTAACAATTATAATTATAGAGGTAAATATTATCGTTATCCCTAGTTGATTAGTTAATTAAATCAGAAGCTGTCTGCGGCCTTTCCGAATATTGATAAAAATTTTATGTTGCCCCTATAAATACTAGGTCCCTTTTTAGAAAATTCAGTTTTAATAATTTTTTGAAAATCATCATTTTAAAGTTACTATAATCGAAAAAAAATTTTTTATTGAAGTTCTCGACGTTTTGAGTCACCCGGATTCCAAAATACGAAAAAAAATGTCTGGATGTATGTACAGTCAGCCACACAATTATTGGCCACCCTGACTATGTGGCAGGGTGGTTATTAGCCAACAACGACAAAAGGACAGAAGGGGAGGTTCTTGATTTACTACTTGTTGGCAAAATAAAGCTACCCCTCAATTTAAGTATGAGCTTTTAAGATGATGCATCCACAATTCGTGCTAACATATAGCTAGGGTGGCCATTAATTGTGAGGTTGACTGTATGTATTGTATGTGTGTATGTCTGTAACTCTGTGGAGCAAAAACTACTGAACCCATTTTGATGAAATTTGATTTTAGTCACTTTAAAATTATTTCATCGGCAAACTAAGCTTTTATAAGAAATCTATATAGGGTGTCCAAAAATAAGGTGGTTATTTTGGGCGCATATTTGCAAATTTGAGCCAAATTCAATTTCACTTGGCTATAAGACAGTACATGTGACCCCCAATTGAAAATAAAAGTTTCAAATTTTTTTATTCAAAATGGCGACCAATAGAACGATTGTCCTATTTTGTGGTTTTTCCCTTATAACTTTGCCGGGAATTATTATTATAAAAATTTCAAAATGACATTGTACAGCCAAAATATAGGGCTTTCGTCATAAACAAGTCGATTTTCAAAATTATTTTAAAATTGCCTACATTTAAGGGGCTCAAGTAGGTCAAAATTTTGATATCGATTTTCTCAAAAACTGGTCTGAACATTTTTTTAAATTTTTGATATGTTATAGACAACGTAATTATATATCTAACTTTAAATTTTTAAAGACTTGTATGATGCGGATTCGGAGTTATGATTTTTTGAATGTCAAAATTTCAATAATTTATTTTGTAATAAAAATAAAAACTTGAAATTGGATATTTATATCAATCCTATGAATATCTATTATTTGACACTATTTTCGGTTAAGAAAACGCTTCCGGTTAAACCGGAAATGACAAAAATATCCAAATTTTTAGGAACACCCTGTATATTTTTTAATAATTTGAAAGATCGTAAGGTTAGCTATTACACGATAGCAAACATTTTATATTTTGACTTCCGGTTTAACCGGAAATAGAATTAAAAGGCTTAATTTAAATGGAACACCCTGTATATTTTTCAATATTTTGAAAGCTTGTAAAATTAGCTTTCTTAAGATATAAAATAATGTATATTTTGAACTTCAGTTTATGCCATATTTTACAAAAAAATGAAATTTTTGAAACAGATTATACCTAAAAATTTTAATTACATACAAAGTACTTTTTCCTGTCCGTAAAATATTATAATTTTATATATTTTTTTATTAAAATTTAATTTGGTATCTTCTAAATTAAAGTTTTAAACTATAAGCTTTTAAAGAAGTACACAAAAAAATACAACAGGAAAAAGTTCCTCGTATGGCCATGCACATCCGGTGTTTTTACTCTCATTCGACCTTTGTTCCTGTAGCTTGACTATAAATGGTCTTGCAGGTGAAAAATTCGGTTAAAAAGATAATTAAAGGAACTGTGAACCAAATAAAATTTTTTTTACAAAAAAAATCTTTAAGAACAACGGTGAAAACCGCACATCTTTAGCACAAATATTAACCGAGATATAAGCCTTTATGTTTGAAGTGTGTGACGTCACACAGCCAAATCCAAGCAGCCAAGCACCCAGCAAGCCCATAGCTGACGTTGAACAAATGCAACATTATCCGTCGCGCGCAGCACACTATAGTTTTGTTTACGTGAAACAACTCTGCTAAGCTAGCTGCTATGCGAGCGATGCATCCATAACGGATTCGGCAGTGTGACGTCACGCATTTTTACTTGAAAACGTTATCTTTTGAACGGCTCATCACAGCGTTGTACGATTTAAAATTTTTTTTTTAGAATTTGCTGTACTACAACTTTAATTTTTAGTTTACACCTTCAAAAATTTCCAAGGTATTTCTAAATACTTTTGATGTATCTGTAATTTCCGGTTTAACCGGAAGCGTTTTGTTACCCCAAAAATATTTAAATAATAGATTCATAAGATTAAAGTGTTTGCAAAACTTTCAAATTTTAATTACAAAAGAAATTATCAATTTTTGTAATTTTGGCCGTCAAAATTTCATAACTACGGTCCTGGTAAAATCTAATAAACGAAACAGATGCCGTTAAGATTAAGGAGTCTTTTTTTCATTATATATGTCAAAATAGGGAACTAAAGCCTTAAAACCTTCAAGTTTTTTAAAATATTTTTTCTTCCCTTCATGAATTTGGTGCTCAGTCTTCTGTCTCATGTTAAAATCTTCCAAGTATATGTTAATGGAAGGAACACAGACCCCTCATAACTTTTTCTGTGACGCCATTGATTATCGATACATATTTGCTTTCAATTCACTCTTTCAGTTAAACGGCGATCGGGGGAATTTAAGTCTCTGCTTGATTAGAGAAGTAGTCTATTAAAAGAAGGGGCACTTAGAACCCACATCACTTGTTTTGTGACGTCATCGACTTATCAATATTTTCATTTCATTTCCACTTTCAGCTAAATGATGTTCAGACGAATTTAAGTCTGTGCTTGGTCAGAGGCGTAGCCCATTCAAGGAAGGAGCAATTAGAATCCCCATCATTTTTTTGTAACGTCAACACTTTTTCGCTGAATATTTGACTCGAAAGGAAATTAGCGGGTTTTGATATATCTAATGGAATACCTACAGTTTGTCCATGACCCATCAGAATTTTGCTTGATGTTTTTAAAGTTGACATTAGTTAATTAAGAGTCCTGTAGTACCGTCTTTTAATTTTTTAGAAGTTGAAAGATATTAAGTTAATCACCCTGTGTATATTGTGCAATGGTAATAAATAATTTCAATTTCTCTTTCATGGTTGACAAATTGATTAAAAAGGGTGGTTGTAATACAAATATTAAAAGAAGGTTGATTGATAAAATTGATTTTCCATATCTACAAGAAGTAGGTAATGTAATCGCATTGCTTAATGGTTTGACAGATGTAATATAAAATTTCCATAAAAATAAAACGATTTTTCTTTGGATTCCGAAGATGTCGAAATTTTATACATCAATATAATATCAAATAAATTTTGTGTGTGTGTGTACATTGTAGAATGTTTTATTTTTCTTACTAGGTATCAAAGCAAACAACAACAAAGAAAACTTTTCAAGTACCTCCAAGCCGTTTATAAAAGCAACCCCTCTCTCTACACAATAAGTTTAATGAAAATGTTTATCCTGTAAAAAAAAAGGAAAAAGAGAAGAGCAATTAAAATTTTTATTTATTTTACAAACTTTCAAATTTAATCTTTCGCAATGTTTTTAGAAAATTTCTCAGATTTTCTCAATTGTTTTTTGTGTAAATTAAAAAGCTTTCTAAAACTTTTTAGTCGCGAGGTCAAAAGTAAAAATTTTTATCGCCAATCTTAAAAAGAAAGAATTTTTTTCGCGTTGAAAGTGTCCATTTTTGATGAAATTGGATAAGAGGATGTGTCAGTTTGAGAAACTATTTGATTGATTATGACATGGAATGGAATTTTTGAGCTTAAAATTTAGTTTTATTTTTCAATTTTTAACCCTAATACCGCGTGTTAATCTGCAGGAGAAAATCTTTAATCGGATTGTATAAGGAGAGGGAGCATGTAAACGACTTTTCCAAATCATCGTTTACACGTGAAAATTAAAGTAAAACTCTCTCGCAATTGAAAGTAATTTTTTCAACTTCTATCAACCAGATAAATGAACGTTTATTATTGTGGCGCTTGATTTTATTGCATGGGTTCGATTTTTCTTCCAAATCCAACTCACATAAAAGTTTTATTTGTAATATTCGTTAGAAATGGCAAATAGAAAAATATTTTGTTTGCTTAAGCCGTTCTGGGCAATCTAAGCTTTTGCCTACGAAAATATGATGATGGGGTGCTTTGAACTTCTTCGTAACAAATACCAACTTAACGACCAAAGTGTTTTTCAAGTCTGAGCTTATCTAAAAAAATTTCCGAACTCTAATTTCTGAACTAAAAATTTTGTACTAAAACTTGCAACAAAGCTCGTGGGTAAGGGATGGAGCACTGAATGACTAAATGACGTTTTCCCCCTGGTTCACAATTAGCTTCTAAAAAGTAAGAAATTGCATTTTTTTACATTTTCAGTACACCCCATATAGCCCAGCCAAATTGAATTCAAAAGCCAGGGTGAAAAAGAAAACATTAATCACAGCAATTTTGTTGCTGAAGTTTTTAACAGAATTCAAAAGCCGCTCCTTTAGTCCCAGTGAATCCGACGACGTTCTAATTTTCGGATATTAGAGTATAAACTATTATGTTTCATTTCCTTAAACAATTATTAAAAATGTAAAGTTTTTTTAATTTAGGAGGGATTTTAAGAAAAAATTTCCTATTTATCCACTTCTTCAATGTATTCATTGAAAAAAAAATTTGAGATAATAAGTAAAATCTAATAAGTAGGCATATTTTGCTACATAATGAGTTTTTAGTTTCTTCAATCCGTTTAATATTTGCATTTTACACATCAATTTGAGCTCTAGGGGTAGTGGTGGTGCATTTTAATCACATACGCAGGAGGTCATCCCCATCACATTTTAGCAATAAAATTGCTGTTATTAATTTTTTCTTTATCAAACCCTTTATTGTACTGGATTACTTAGTCCAAAAACGAAATAAAAACATTCGTAGGAAGAGTCTCTTTTTTTCACGTCTGTCTCGACGTCGATGTGTCTGTGTGCAACGACGTCAATGAGTAAAAAAAAATTTTTTTTAGATTTTATTCAATTTCTCAAATACTTGTAAGTGCTCTAAAAGTATACTATATCCCACCCACGTCTGCAGCTAAAATTAAAAGTTTATCAATAGATGTATTTTTCCTGTAAAGTAAAATAATTTGTGTTAAAGAACAAACTTTTGTGAAAATTGGTTTGCTATCAATATCCAATTACGTAAAGGAAAATGGAAAAAGTTTCATTTAATTTTTCTCCCAACAGTTTCTTTCATTTGCTTTTCAGTTGTGATGAAATTTGACGTTAAATAATATAGTGGTTTTTAATTTTTTTCAACTTTTCAGTCTTGATAGTAATTATTTTCCTTACGTTTCTAAACGAAACTTTTTATATTGCGTGGGAAATGGCTTGCAAAAACATATTTTTCGGAAAATTCGCTCCCTTTATCCACTTAATGGTCAAAGCCACAAGGGGAAAGGGATTATCCAAAAAGTTCAAATTTGAAATGTTTGCTATCATGTCACAACTAATTTTACAAGTTTTCAAAATATTCAAAAATTTACAGTCAGCCTCACAATTATTGGCTAATAGGCCACCACGCCAGGCTGGTTATTAGCCATCAACGACAGAACGATAGAAGGGGAGGTTGTTGATTTACTACTTGTTGGCAAAATAAAGTTACCCCTCAATTTAAGTAGGGGGTGTTATGATGGTTACATCCACAATTCGTGCTAAACATAGGGTGGCCATTAATTGTGAGGCTAACTGTACATAGCCAAGTGTGGTGTTTTTGGATGATCTACAACTTTACTAAGTATAGCAATTTTTACGAGCAGGAAAATATGTTTTTACTTGATATTTCCCTATGTATCAAATCCGATTCTACACCCGTTATACTACATTTAGAGCAAACTTAATTAGAGATTAAAATACTTGGTTAGTTTTATCTTAACCAATTTTCCATCGTTAAATTTTTAAATTATTTTTTACCATCAACTCGTGGGTGTAAATTTGAAAAAAATGTAAATTGCCAAAATTGAGTCGCTTTAACGATGCAATAATAAATTAAATGACCTGGATAATGCAAACACAATTGGGATTATGTTAATCCCTTAAACTAGAAATTGAATTTGTGCTATTGGAGTAATATAAATGAAAGGAGAAATTATCTTTCATCTCCGGGCTAATTTAAAGTAATCGAGTTGCATTATTTAATACACCATATTATTCTAGTGTTAATCAGTTCTTGCGGAATCCGTGATGGGAATTTGATCTTTATTGTTAAGTAAAATCACAGAAATACGTTGAAATCCTTCGACAGCTATTATTGTCGCTTGTGGCTTACAGAAATTGAGAAATTATTAGCCACCTGCTCTAAAATTCTATGAAGAAAATTCCCTGCTATCGCTCCCTAACGCGTTTTTCTAACCACTTGTTAGAACATAAATATTGTCAGATGGTGGAAAAATTACTTACTCCTTCTCTTCATCTATAGGAACTAATTGACCTTGTTTGGTGGACCATTTATATTATTTCGATCAAAATCATGGTTTACATCTCGTGAGCCACGACTCGTCTCCGTCCTCGATGGAATTCTCAGTAGGTGGTATGGGCTTTAAAAGTGAAAATTTTGGGGTTTTATATGGCAAATCCTCTTCAACATCGTCATCGCTACCAAATTCCAAAGCAATTTGATTTTACCCTAATAGTCATCTGCTACTGTTTTTTCGAACTCACCCTGACGAGTTACTTACTACTCGTAGTCGATTTTTTGAAATATGATAGATACTAGTTATTGATATGGCAACGTTACATAATAAAAAATAATAATAAATGTCAAGTCAGCACAAAAAAGACTTAACCATAGTATAAGTATACATAGTATGCCATTCTGATGAACGAAAATCGAACTAGGTGGCGCATGACGTCAGGAGCGGTGAGCACGAACGTATGCTGGTACGAACAAGTCGCGTTGATTGTAACGTTGGGTACGTGCAAGTACGGCAGAAGTCGCGCTCGTCGCGTCGTATTGACACCTTCTGACGTCACTAGACGTCACAAAACCTGCGCAATGGCATACTAAGTATACTTATACTACGCTCAAATTTTTAAATTTATTTACAAACGTCTAACTTTGACATTAGAGTATTTAACGTGCCACATCAAAGGATTATAAATCTAATTCTAGGATTAAAATTTAATTTTCGTTTATGCAACCGGGCGTTAGCCGTTGCAACAACAAGTGGTAGAAATTAACATTTATCGACGAATAAAATGCGAAGGTGCTCATAAATTACTTACTTTGCTAATAAAGTAAAGTGTACACGAATATATTACACTTCAAAATAACCAAACACCACAAAAATTCTTTGTCGTCGCTTACAGTAATGGATAGCGGTAGCTCGTGATACCACGCGTGGTCGCAAACGCTAATGGAATGCTACATGCACATACTTGGCTTCTATCTATCGACAAACACTCTGCTTGCTGACTAATAAGTTTTAGTTTGTTAGAATTAGAATACCGTGTATTATCATGGCATAATGGGCTCGCAATAACCGCTTTTCTTGAAGAGTAATCGCCTTTTCAGGAATTGTAAATGCAGTATATGATCGAAAAAAAATTATTTTTTTTTATTTAATTTCTCGATGTTTTGAATTTCCCCGAGGCCAAAAAAGCAAAAACAAATTTTCTTAAAAATGTGCAGGATCGGGGTTATTTGCTCAATGTCAGAATTGCCAAAATTGTCATTTCTTTTGTAATAAAAATTTTAAAATGTCTACATAAGGTAATTCTATGAATAACTATTATTTGACACTATTTTTGATTAACAGAACGCTTCCGGTTAAACCGGAAATTACAAAAATATCAAACATATTTAGGAACGGCCTGGTTATTTTTATATATTTTGAAAACTCTCACAACTAGCTGTTACATGATACCAAACACTTTACTTTTTGACTTCAGGTTTAACCGAAAGTTAGTACAACTATCTTAATTTAAATGGAATACCCTGTATATTTTTCAATATTTTGTAATATTGTAAAATTAGTTGTCCGATAACACCAAACACTTTATACTTCGGTTTCCGGTTTAACTGGAACTGTCTTATTTGTTAATAGCTTTAATATGCACAAAATAGTCCTGTTAGGGCCACATCAGAGTTTTTGTCAAGGGAAGCTTTTAAAAAGTTCTCCATGGAGATGTGAAGATAATTTACAAAATGAATTTTAAAATAATAGAATCAATAATTTAAATCACAAAAGCTTTGTCAACGGTTGAATCGTTATAATAAGTAATTTAATAATATTAATGGAGAATCCTTTAAAAAGTTCGTGCGGATGTCATTTTAAAATTTTTTAATTACTATACTGTCACTTGCTTTTGTTGCTTGTTGTTTTTGTAATTTAACAATTTAATCAAGTTCCATCATTTATACATATCGTGTGTATTACTGAATAATACAACACAAGTTTATCGATTTATCTTCCGTACAAAGACAATTTTTTGCTACGACCAACCGATTGACCAACAAGAAGAGATAAATTAGTTATAATTAAATTGATTATTATAATATTGTTGTTGATATTATTGTACAGGGGACCTATGGCAAAATCTCAGTTTAACTTTTTGACAATAAGATGTCATTAATAAATGACCAGAAGATAAATTGGAAATCCTTTAACAATAAGCTATCGTTTGTTACTACAAATACAAAACGATTCTAATGATAACAATTGGATTAATTGTTAAAGACGTTTTATACAGTAATAATTGAGATAAATCAAGAAAATAAAAAAGTTAGGATTTCTCTGTCGAGATTTTTGATTTTTGGCTTCACCATAGCCAACTTCCTGGATCAAACGTTTAGCCTCCGGCACTTTTTTATTCAAACTGTCTGATTATTCTTTTTGTTTATGCCTCTTCTATCTATGAATATCTTGTCAGTCTAATATTATGTCATAGTCATCTGTCAATCTCATCTGTCATCTCATTTGTCAATCTCATCATATCTGTCACTCAAACTCATATATACAATTTCATGACGGGTTTGATGATGACAGATGGAATGACAAATGAGATGACATGGGATGACATAGGGATTGATAGATGAATTGACAGATGGGATGGCAGATGACTCTTTTGACATATGAAATGACAGATGAAATGATATGAAATGAGAGATTCAATGACATATGGCATGACAGATGCCCCCCCTTATGGTGACGTATCGTCGTCTCAGAGCAACAGTAGGACACTAAAATAACAGAGAAACTTTATAATAAAATAAAACATATTTTTACTTGTTAATACCTAAAAAAGTGGTCTAAAGTCAAACTTTGACATTGAGCAATGTTGCCAGATCTAGGAATAATTCTTGGATCGAGATTATTTCGCGAGTATTGTTACGAGTATTTGTGTTCCGTTAGAAGCAGGCATTATTTACAATGCCATAAATACAGATATTTCCACTGCGTGTTTTATTTGGATGTCCTACTGTTGCTTTGAAGCGACGATATTAACATTTGACATATAATAACTATAGTGACAAATTTACCGAATCTCCACCTCTCCAAACCAATCTCTTAAATGATACTTGGAATGACAAATGAGTTAACAGATGGAAATCTGTTAATCATGTCACCTGACATGAAATGACAGATAAAATTGACATATGGTGACAGATAAAATTGATGTTGACATATGTTGGGAGACAGATGAACTCCCCTCTGACATTGATATATGGTGCCAGATGACGACATTGACATATCTCTAAACCAATCTCTATCGTACTTCCTGCACTATCTCTATCTTCTTTTTATAAATCTGTCTCTCTCGGACCTTACTGCACATTTCCAATGATCCATGTGTTTTTTATTGTGTGAATAGCACTATATTAAATGTAACACCGTATACAGGGTGATTCAAAAGTCGAGGCGAAAAATAAAATGTCATATTCAGCGTCAAATTTAGAGTCAAAAATGTAAAATAAATTTTTTTCCTATGGGATTTCGTTTCCCAGATAATCGTTTTCAAAGTTTCCAGAAGAAATTAATTTTTTGCATATAAACCAGAAAGGCCGTGCCAAAACAAAACACTTCAGCTTTTATTAGTATGTGGATAACTTTTGAAAAACTTTAGCATTTTATTTTTTATTTGTTGTTCAAAATGTTCTAAACCAACTTGTGCCAATTTTGAGATATTCAACTCCGGCAGCAACCCCGCTCGTTACAAATATAAACGTATAAATCAGCGAAAACTATCGCGGTTGGTGTAGACGCCCCTTTAGCATTTAATTTTTTATTTCTTGCTCAAAATGTCCTAAACCAACTTGTGCCCATTTTGAAATATTCAACTCACGCAGCGACTCCGCTCGTTACAGATACAACCGCTTAATAGGTGAAAAGTATCGCGGTTGGTGTGGACACCCCTTTAGCATTTTTAAATTTCAAGTTAATGTCTTAATTTTCATTAAGAATTTCCTTTGATTTTCATCTGTTATATAAATTTTCAATAATGCAAACGAAAATTCGTTTGTATTATTCATTCAGTATGTCATCTTGAAAATCTTATTTCCTGAAAGTTAAGCAGTGCACCACACATTTACCCTTTATCTTTTCAAAACTTTGGGTATATATTAGTCACTCCTGTCAGGAAAATTATCCAAAGGTGCGGTTGGTATTATAACGCACACATTAGAAATTAAAATTTTGTTTTACGTACGTACATGAAATTATATACGTATTTTATCAACTTTTAACACACGCGTTTTGACACTCATAATATAAGGGTAAAGGATAAATAAAAATACAGTGTGTTCAGCGAGGAATGGAACAATCTAGTATCTTGGGAGCGGATGACACTTTGAAATTATGAAAATGTTTTAATAAATCTCAAGTAGGGGTGCTTAGTTTTTGCTAAAAAAATTAGTTTTAGTTTTATCCAGCACCACTAGGTGGCCCTATTTGACTTTAGTTTTTTATTTAAGACACTTTGTGTGTTAGTTGGATAGTTGGATTCTCCTTTCGATGACGATTAAGCTAATATAATGGACCTACTATGCGTCTAGACCCAGATGTTAGACATTTTATGTCATTATAAACAAATTAACTTTGCTACTCCGTTCAGCGACCAGAAATAGCTAGGCCACTCCCCACAAATTTCTGTCAAATAAGATTGACGCAAGTCAATTCCTAATGTAACTGTTATAAATCGTATTTACAAAATTCAGACAATAGAAAAATTCTATTTGAATATCGCGCGCTTTTTGTGGGAGTGGCTTGCCTATTTTAGATCGCTGAACGGAGTTTAGCTCATTCTGAAGTAACAAATTGACATTTTTTACTGCGGTTTTCTACTACAAAATGTGTGCCCCTCTGAGTAAAATTTATTCAAATATTTTTATAATTTTTAAAACTTTCATCTCTTCCCATATACCCTATTGGACTGTCTCATGTTTCACTGAACGCACTGTATAGATGACGTCGTAAAACTCATATGTCAACCTAAATGTGTTTTTGAGGCATATTTTCCTATTCTCCACCATACAATTTAAGAGGTGCAACTTAATTTCAATTTCGCGCAATTCAAGATGGCTGCAAGGGCAGCCATTTAAAAAAAAGTAGCAGCTGATGGTTTCATGACTATTTTTCTTAGGTGGAACAGTAATAAGTAGTCCATGGGGTAGCACGAGTTGCTGATATAGCTACTATATAAAAGGCAGCTGGCTCGTCAGCCTTCTTGGGTCCTACTTCCAAGTGACATATGCATAAGGTCGATAAAACAGCCTACTGGTTGATTGCTGTGTTTGTATATGTTTATTACATTAAACGCCACTCTGACGTAGGACTCAAGATGGCTGACGAGTCGGCTACCATTTATAGAGTAGTTGTAGTTGCTGACGTGACGTAGCCACGTAGCTACTGTACTCTCCGATTTCTATTAATAATACTGAAAGCAAATATGAAGTGGTGGTTTATGTGAGTGAGTTTAATCGTTTAAGAAGAGCTAAAACAAACGGTTATAACATAAATCACTGTTAGATACATAATAATTAAAATTAATACAGTGATAATTGCAACGTGACTAATGGAAATTTAAATCAAAACGTGGAAATCCTTTATTTGCTTTGATTAATGTTATTTATAAATGTTTCTACATAGTTGTTAATCGCGAAACGTATAATATTTCATATTAATGTACGTACTCGACGAAGACAATTTAACAGCAGCACCGTTCCTTCCTCTAATAATAGTTCAACTACAATTTATCTCACAAAAATACTAAACTGGTATGAAAAGTTGCTGTTATTATTAGTTTCTCGCTTCCAATAAGAGCTTTGTAAAAAGAATTCAACAGCGAAATCACTCATGACCATACTATATAATACAAGGTGTTTGAGATATTAATTTGATTTAATCAAGTGGCCATGGAAAAACAGTTGAAGTTTAACAAAACTTATTAAAACAAAAGACACTCCGAGTTGTCAGTTTAAACACTGTACCAATTGTTTTTACATTGTCAACTAACTGTACCTAGACACTTGTATACAATACAACACATTTCGGGACACACTGTACTTTTTAAAATTGCGTAATTTAATTTCTTTTTGAATAAGTGACAGAAATGCGATCTAAAGCTCTTTTCTTGTTGTAAATTGTTTGTTCGTTCATTAAGTTTCCACTCGAAGCCTATGTACCTCTACCTACAACCCGAGGAATAAATCCTTTAGGATATTATCGTTCTTAACGTCAAAATATAACACGTTAAAGCGTAAGCTATTAAAGAGAAATAAGAAAATAGAAAATTCCATAATACCGTTTTATAGTAGAGGTAACGTAAATGTATAACAACGATCATGTTTATGTAACTACTAGAATTTATGTCTTTTTTACGACGTTCAAAGTTAGAATGTACAGGGTCTCACAAAAATATTTGGCTGCTTGCTTTTTTGTATTTCAGACCCCTTTATTTGAGGGTGTTAGCGCTGGCCACATTACTTGCACTTTAGTGCCAAACTTACGTTTAGCTACGGTAAAAATGTAGCTCTGTTATTATATGGGTCGTATTTAACCGCACAATGTAAAAATTGCAGTTTACAATCGCGGGCTCAACTCGATACTTTTTATTAATGCAGTTTATTTAAAACTTGATTCGTTGGTAATTTACAATGGGAAGTTAAATATTTTAAGGCCACAAACACTCTTTATAGTGCTTGAACCAAATGCACAATACATTTAAAATGATGGTCATATAATTTGTTGCCTTATTGTATTTAATTTTTGTTTCATTCGTCCTGTATAAATATTCAGCATAATGGAAATTAATGACGTCAACTGTAATTTTTCAAAAATTAGTCATTTTAGTCAGAATTAAAATGAGTGTTAAAAGGTGCGCTAATGCTGAATTATGTCCTATACATTTTCTAATTAACAAATGAAAATGCATTTCAAACAGTGCCAGCTAGTTATTTCAATGAGAATTTATCTTGTAATGGACTTGGATAAATTATGCATAAATCTCAATTTTACTATCAAATGTGTCTCTCTAAACACTGGCAGAATAGGGAAGGTTTAAATTTATTATTCTATTTATTGAAAATCAAAATACAAAACTTTTGGTACGTGACAGAGGCGGATTTATGTACATTGTAAACTACGAGGCACAAAAAAATTAAATTTAGTTTAGGATTGGTGATTGCACAAAATATTTTTCCGCCATTTTGTTTATTACTTACTATAGTATCTTTATAATCTTTTATAATTTACCTTACAAACGATTTTCGAATTTTACGAACCGTTTTCTCAAAATTTTCACTTTGAATTAAACAAGGGTGATAACTATAGTTCGGTCAACTTAAAGTCCCTTGTGACTCATCGCAGTATGTAATAAGAAATGTCTGAATAAAATATTTTTTCTTTGTCTAATATTGTAATAAAAAGAGACGTAAATAGAAAAATACGTCTGCTGTATTAACTATATGGTATGGTAGGTAAAAACGTATGTCGAGTATTTCACAAACTTTGTTTAGATGTTTTAGTTTTAGACCGTTTAGAGCGACGAGTCACTATAAATATTTAGGGTTAAATACTAAAAATTGTTGTTTTTTTAAATTGGTAGTTTCACAGGAAGATATTGAATACAAAAATATCCACTCTGTGTTCAATTCCAAAGTTTGTATCTTTAATATTTCAAAGAGGAAAGGATGAAAGTTTTTGAGAAGTAGGCCACGGTTATCCTTTAAGATCCTTAACTGGAATTTTTAATTTTGATTTACTGATTTTACTAATTAAAAACTTGGTAATAATGTTTGTGTTGATAATAACAAAAGTTGAACTAAAAAGTGCAGGTCCGTATTTAAAAATTTTAAGTTATTGGGTGGTGTTGCGAAATGGAAACGTCGTATTAAAAATCTAAAAATGTAACGCAAATCAGAAAACTTGATTTTTTTCTAAAGAAAGGATCTCAGGGGTAAAAATCACAAAAATGGACGTTCATCCATGGCTAGCTTAATTTTGTTCATGATGAAGACTATGAACAGTTGCAGTGGTATTGGCTGCCTCTTCTGAAGTATTTTATGCAATAATTTTGCTAAATTGCCTTTCTATACAAAACCTCAACAAAGTAAACCTTTTAATGAGCTCTTTCATAGTTAAATTAGCTATTCCCAACTGCATAATGAAATAAACTCTTTGTTAATGATTTTCAATTGAATGAATTAATTTTTTTTGTTTTTATTTTACAATTTAATTCACGTTTTGTAATTAAAAAAAACAATCTGAGAAGATAATTAATCTAAGTTTATCTGATGAACGAAACTTAATTGTTGTCTCAGGTTTCAGGAAGATTATTGTCTTCCCCTTTCTTTTATTAAAACCTCTGAGGGTAATTAAAAACTTATTTTTAAACAAAATGTTCTTAATTTTATTTCTTTTACTAAAATAAAAATATTCAGAAAAGTTCATCTCTTTCATTTATAACTTTCAATATACGTTCAATTATCGTCAATTCGAAAATTTTGTTAAAACTCTGATGTGGTTCATAAGAGGACTTTTTCTTACGTTTTAAAGCTAATCACACGAGGTTTCAAAATACTAAAAATGTACTAAGGTCAAGGTGTTCTTAAGAAAAATTTATTATTTTTCTCATTTCCATTTTAATTGTGGAATATGGAAGTGAAAAAGTTTGGTATCAGGTATTCAAAATGGATCGTTTTCAGTGGTACACACTGTATACTTTTGAAAAACCTTTCAACCGGAGCACTAATAAAAGTTTAAAAACGAATTAAAATTAGTTTGACCGACTCCCAACCGTTCTAGACCAATCAGGATTATTGCCGAAATTAATTAATCAGGAGCTTTATAGTACCACAGTGATTTGTGTCTAATGTAGATGAATTTATTATGCAGCTTTTCAAAACAGGAAAATTATTTAACGTTCAGAAAAACCTGAAGTTGTCACTCACTTTTTTCGATATTTTTCATATTTTATTTATAATCTGATGTCGGATACATGTGAAAAATTTTTACTATTTGATTTACCTCGCTAAAAACTAAAAATTTGTCAGTGTGAAGTTGACGTGTGAGTGGCTGGGGTGTTGTACTGGGACACTTTTTCAATAAGAAACCACGCCTTTGTAAAACAATTTGAGATATTCAAATGTTTATTTAGGGTTGTTTGAGTAGTAATTTCTAAAGGAGGCACAACTGAATCGCCTCAAATTTTTAAAATGGCTAAAACTTGTATAAAAAGATGTGATTTTAGAGAATAATAAAATGTCGGAAAGGAGTGTGAGCCTGTAGAAGAGATAACGTGAGACGGAAATAGCCATTTTAGATCACCATCGCTAGAATAATCCTTCCTGATAGTAATACGGTATTTTTTATTCAAAGGGAGTGACGACACAACTAAATATTTTTTTGTTTCAAACGTTCAATTCCATTTGAACTGAATTAACGTGTGGGACGGAAATAGCCATTTTAGACCCCCATCGCTAGAATGAACCTTCCTGATAGTAACACGGTATTTTTTATTCAAAGGGAGTGATGTCACAACTAATTATTTTATTGCAAAAGTTCAATGCCTTTTGAGCTGAATTTTAAAAATCGTCTCGTCAAGACGCGCCTTGCTTTTATTAATTATTTTCTGTTTTTGTGTAATTACAGTAGAGCCCTGTTATAACGTACCGCCATTGTTAGGGGCCGTAAAATATGATACTTTATAACCGGAGCAATAAAAACAAAATAAATAGACAAAATATTAAAATTGGACCAAAGATTTAGTCCGTTATATCTAGAAAAACATTATAAAGGGGTGTTTTATAACGAGGTTCTACTATATTCTCAAATAGTGTGCTTCTGTCACCCAAAGTGCACATTAGTGTAGTCCCAACGTAAGATGAGTACACCACGTGATGAACGTTAAAGTTGCGCAGTAGTTTGGTACTGCCGTTGCTTAGAAACGAACGTAGATAGTGCCCTCGTATAGTTCTTACCATTGAATAAATAACCCCGCTACTTTACCAGGAAAGAGGCATTTAGCTAATAATATGTTTCGCAATGGTTTTTTTAATTTAGCAATTTTCAGTCAATTTCTCCGATAGAAATACTTCCTTATACTCTCACTTTAAGTAAAGATCCTGAGACAGTTAATGATAATGTAAACTTGACGAAATGAAAAAGTCATCCATATCTTTCCAAAATGTCGTTTCCGTCGAATTTTCTCTTATAGGCAACAGTGGTTAAGCTTCCTACCGGATCTTTATATTTTAAGGTTCTTATATTACTTTTGTCGAAGTAAAAAATACTTAAAATAAGTAGCTCCGCCACTGGGCTCTGAAGCCACGCCTTGCGCAAATTTTCTCACGTGGTGTTTACTTATCTTTTGTTGGGACTACTCTACAACTTATTTTGATTTGATTAAGAGACTAATTTTGTCTTCTGGTTCTGTTTAGTTTCAAACATTAAAAACTTCAATAAGATGCGAGATGGATGAGTCATCTTCTATCCGTGGATCAAACTACATCTACAGGATGATGCAGAATATTAAACAACCGGCTTACTACAGGATTGTGTTGAAAATAGAGAAAAAGAAGGTGGGTCCTCACAAATGAGGCTTTTATATTCCCACCGTACTTCTACCATAAAAAAATAACTCCGCCGCTGATTTTTGAAGCCACGCTTCGCGCAAATTTGGTCACGTGGTGTACTTATCTTTTGTTGGCACTACTCTACAACTTATTTTGATTTGTTTGAGAGACTAGTTTTGTCTTCTGTTCTGTTTAGTTTCAAACATTTAAAACTTCAATAAGATGGGAGATGGATGAGTCATCTTCTATCCGTGGATCAAACTACATCTACAGGATGATGCAGAATATTAAACAACCGGCTTACTACAGGATTGTGTTGAAAATAGAGAAAGCGAAGGTGGGTCCTCACAAATGAGGCTTTTATATTCCCACCGTACTTCTACCATAAAAAATAACTCCGCCACTGGGTTCTGAAGCCACGCTTCGCGCAAATTTGGTCACGTGGTGTACTTATCTTTTGTTGGCACTACTCTACAAATTATTTTGATTTGTTTGAGAGACTAATTTGTCTTCTGGTTCTGTTTAGTTTCAACCATCAACTTCCATAACAAGGGAGATGGATGAGTCATTTTCTATCCAATCTACAGGACGATGCAGAATATTAAACAACAGGCTTACTACAAAATGGTGCTTAAAATATAGAAAGCAAAGGTAAGTCCTTACAAATGAGGCTGTTTTATTCCCACTGCACCTCCACTATAAAAAAATAATCTTTATAAAATTATTTTTTGAAGAGAACGACGCTACGGCCAGTGGCGGCGCTATACCTATTCTGGTGCCCTCCTGCAAATTTCAAATATTTCGCCATAAATTTCAAATAATTTTTGTTATTATTATCAATTTTATAAAATATTTGTAATGAAACTATCCCGCGTCCCCCTTGCTGTCGGCCACTGGTAGCAACGTTCGTTTGTTTTTTCAGAAGCTACTGTCTTCGTGATAATTAATTTTTAAACAGAGCCAGTTGTTTTGGTTTCAAATTACTTTTAAAATGAGGCAGTAGATAAAAACTTGGAAGGGCATTAATATTATTTAATTGTACAAAATGGCGACCGTAATGTTAACAAAACAAGACTTGTAATCAAAATCTCGTTGGTCCTGCGCAATCTGTTTTCTATTTTGTAATTATAATAAAACCATTACCATTGGGTAGTAGTAGGATTGAACTTTCACCCCGTACGAAACAACAGCATATGAAAAACCATATTTTTTCATTCCTTATTAATGATAAGGGTGTACGCATATGGGCATAAGTACTTAATAAAATGAAACAAATTTTTTTTTAATATTTTTCGTAAACCTTTTGAAGGTTTTTTTAAATTTATTATTCATAAAGTTGAAGGGTCGTAGCACGTATAATTGCAGGAACAGCAGCTTTCTAAAAGTTAATCGTATTAAATTAACTTGGTTTTGCCTTTAACTAAAAGTTAAAATTTCCATGTAATTGCATTCTTGCGGTTTGGATTTTCTCATGAACCCCTCTCTAAAGCTTAAGGGATTATTTTGATGTTTAAGTGCACGTTGTTTATTGAACTTTAAAAAACTATTGTCTATTTGTGAGTTTAAGTTTTTTTCTCTTTTTAAAAAGATTTTCCCTCTCAGTTTTGTTAATGGTTTATTGTTTATTAAAAGGATAAGGGTGCGAGAGAGAAAGATGGTAATTTTAGTTATTGTGTTATGCTCAAACAACTACTAACTGTCAGTCAAGTCAAGAATGATCAAATACACTTATGATGATCAAACATCATCTTATAAACAAACATTTGAACAACAAAAAATTTTTCAATTATAAATAAATAATTTTCATACAGAGTGGCCAATCGAAAACGAAACAAGGGTGTTTCCTGATAGTATATTTATTTTTCCAAAAATTGCTCGGACCCGTCAATTTTTTTTCAGGGAGGCACTTTTATTTGCTATTTTAAAAACTGATACTTCGACCCCTTGGTGGTGGTGTAATCAACCCCAAAATTTTAATTAGGCTAAGGGGTCGAGTGGCATATCATTTTGAAGCCCTTTAAATTCTCTTTTCAACGATGCATTGATTTTTAAATTTGGATTCATAATTTTGAAGAAATTGCTTTTTTAAGACATTATAGGGTGATTTTTTTATGTGGTACTAACATTGGGATCTCGGAAACCGTAACAGTTACGAGATTCGTTAAATTAGCAAAAAGTTGCATATTTTGATGACCTTTAAGAATCCGTTTAGAAAATATCAAAATTCAAAATGGCTTCTGAGATATCGCAGAAAAACTAAAAAGTTGCAATTTCGTTTTTAGAATGTAGTTTCAAAATGGCTTTCTTTAGAAAAAAAATTTGGGAAAAATTTTCAGGGGGTGAAAAAAGCTATCAAAGGATACCAAACTCGACTTTTTATCACATCGACGCTAGACGTCGCGACGTTCAACTTTTAATAAGGTCCCCCACTTATCATTTTTTTTGCAAATATTACTCAGTCAGCTTGTCTAAATTCTGATACCAAACGAGAACTTTCTATTTTGTACTTTTCGACGCAAAAAAATGATTGGTCCCCCATAAGAAAATGAAAAGTTGAACGTCGCAACGCATAGCGTCGATGTGATAAAAAGTCGAGTTTGGTATCGTTTGATAGCTATTTTGATCTTCTGAAATTTTTCCCAAAATTTTTTTTTCTGAAGTAAGCCATTTTGAAACTACAGTCAAAAAACGAAATTGCCAATTTTCAGTTTTTCTGCGTTATCTCGGAAACTATTTTTAATTTTGAAATTTTCTAAACGGATCAATTTTCTTAAAGGTCATCAAAATATACAACTTTTTGCTAATTTAACTAACTTCTTAACTCTTACGTTTTCCGAGTTCCCAATGTTAGTACCACTTAAAAAATCATGCTTTAGAGAGACCATTATTTTATTTTTCGAACAGTACGGTCCATTTTGGATTTTTGTGATTTGCCCTTTTCTAAGGACATTTTTGAACTCAAAAGGGCTCATAAAGTTGAAAAATAAATTTTTTTAAGACAAATATCGTCTTCTTACTTGTTTCGATGATAAACCGTGCGGAAGCTGTTGATTCGATTTTCATCCCTTTAGCTGTATCACGTTTAGTTTTTATCGAATGTACAGATATAAAAAAACGAGTTTTAAAGAGAACAATTTCAGATTTCGATTTCATAAATATTTTTAATTGAATTTCTATTATTGGATATGTGGCAAAGTGCTTTTAAAATTGAAAAAAAAAATTTCACCTGTGATCGTTAATTTTGCAATTTTTATCCAAAATATGAAAATATTTAAAACCCTTGTGTTGTGTCGTTTATATCAGCATCCCTTCGATTATTTATAATACGAAATTCAATAGGAACGTGTGTTCAAGACTGTAAATCTTTAAAATATCGCTAAGTTGTAAAAAAAAATGTTGAAAGCAATTTTACATTTTACTACCTTAAGGCCCTTTTGCACCACTTTTTCTTAACTTGAACTATAATCCTAGATTTGTGTTTCGTGTCAAAATTAACTACTTCTACATATTTTTAAAAGAAAGTGGTGCAAACCGTCCTAAGACTTCTAAAATCTATTTTTAACATTCCTTAAGATATTTTTTTGCATTTTTGGGGTCGTAGGGACCCCAGACGTAAAATCTGATAAAACTTGTAAATTCGAACGTTACTGTTTCGTAAAAAAACACAGATAATAAACCGAAAGGGTTACTCACCCTGGCAAACTCTGTTCCGTTGGTTTTCTTGTGAAATCTTTAGTTAATCTTTAGATAATGACTTAAAGGTGTTTTGATCTAAAATTAATTTAATAAGGTATTCGTGTATCAACTAGGTATTATCTTTATAATTGTTTTCGAATATTCGTGTAATAAGCTAAGAAAGTTACATTAAGGGTTGATGATTGGAATTTTGAAACTTCGCAGTAGTTTCGTCTAATTAATTTGCTTTTAGCAGGAGAGAGAGTTAAAGTTAACTATTAATTTAATTTAAATTTCGGTCAAAAAATTTACAACCCACTTTATTAATGTCATCTTGCACATCTTAGTTTTATTGCAAATAATGTAAACAAGTAGTGGGGCAGTCATGAAATTGAATGTAAGAAGAAAAACTCGATAGCGCAAGTAAATTTTCAATTTGAATGCTCAATTTGGATTTTTGATTGGTGGAATTGCAAATTACCCCATTTTTAATAAAATAAAATAAATTATAAGCTTAAAGGTGCGTCCCTATTATGGCAATCGGCGAAGCCGACCAAGTAGAGACACATGTCGTCGGTCTGTGCTAACAGGCCAAAATCTACATTTCCACAAAATACTGTTAGAATATTAGAATATTGATGGGGAAGGTGCCTTAGGACCCCAAGCTTTTAGCTTAGGGCCCCAATTAGCTAAATTGGCTTTTGAAAAATCAAATTCATTTGAAAAGGCAAAGAGGCCACTCGCTTTGGTATTACGGGGTAACATTGATGTTAAATATGAAATTTTATTTAATCTAACTACCGATTGCAACCTATAAAAATCGATTCTAAATTAAATCCACAGGTTGTGTACAATAATGGAGTAATGGAGACTATCTTGCAACGTTTATTCAATTTTAAATTTGCAGATCAATATTTTCTACCAATTCAAAAGACAAATGTTTGCTTTACGCAAATCTTCCCTATAACAGAAAGTTGTGCTAACTCACACGAGTTTAGGTTAAGTAATAGAAAAATTCTTATTTTTTTTACTAAAATTGTATTTTGGTATTTGCCAATATGGGATCTAATAAAAAAAATAAAGAAGGCGGTTTTTAATGAATGGGCAGGAAAGTTTATATTTAGACATTCCGCTCGTAACCGTTAGCGACTTTAATATCCGGTTGATATCCCAAATAGTTATAATTCCTGATAGGCTAAGGTTCAAAGAAGGCAATGACATATTTGCAGAGGAAATAAGAGTCTAATTAGTGAGAAAAGTGTAATTAAAAAAAAATAAAGGATGTTGGGTAAAAAAAATTTCCTTTATTTTTTTTAAATTTCACGAAGTTCATTTGAATTGTTCTCACTAATTAGGCTCTTATTTCCTCTACAAATTTGTCATTGCCTTCTTTGAACCTTACCCTATCAGGAAGTATGACTATTTGTGATATCAACCGAATATTAAAGTCGCTAACCGTTACGATCGGAATGTCTAAATATCAACTTTCCCGCTCATTCGTTAAAAACCGTCATCTTAAACTGTCATTATTCCTGATGTGTTATCACATGACTTTTCAATTTTATTAACCTCAAAAATATTAATTAAGGCGTTCTGGAATTTTTATAAAGGAATACAACAAGTAGGCTCCTTTTCAAAACTATTTAAAAAAATATTGAAATAAAATTGTTTCGGCCACGTAAAATTATTTTGCTCCGTGACAAATTATTTCCAATTTTTAATTTATTCAAGGTGCATCTAATTTTAAATTCCCTTAACTGTTTATGAAAACAAATTCTAATCAACACTCGATTGTCGTAGCTTTAATACGCTGCATATTATATCCAATTATCACTAATTAGACCTAAAATTAACGTTCAATTTGTGTTAGTTTTACTGTACCTAAATTTAGAGTAATTTCGTTTTAGAGAGAGGTAATTAAATTTGTAAAAAAAATAAAGGCCGACGGTTTTTTACCAAATCGAAATTTGCAAATTTTAATTAAATCCTTTTTTTTTCCAAAGTTGACGCTGATTTTTGTTTTTCTTTTTGAGTTTGAGCGAGATTGAACAAAAGGCCACGTACGCTTCAAAATCGAGGGATGTAATTAAAAAAATTCAATGGTCGATAAATAGGGGATGAAAAAATTTTTGAGAAAATCGATTTTGAAACTTAATAAAATAGACTTGGCTCCCAAAAATTCTACTTAAGAATATATTTAAAACGTTTTAGCTTCGTATGCTAATAATTTCCTTTTCTATTAACCCCCTTTTTTATAAAAAGCAATATTATTTCCTATGTTAATGGAGACGACATATACTCGATATAAAGGGAAATTGTATTTAATTTTAAAGGTGAATACTTAGAAGATCAAATCAATAAATGTTTATATACACAAGGTGTAAATACTAAAGTCGTTACACCCGAAAATGCGGAAGGTTTAGGAACAAACAACGTTTGTTTGTACCAATTTTTAATTTGGAGCTAGGATTTGCTGTTCTATTGACTTAGTCAGTTTTTCAAAAAATCAATTATTTTAAGGACATTGGAATTTCATTTTGGTTTTCTAACTATTTGCATTTAGAATAAATTATTTCGTATTTTTTAAATTAAAAAATGGAGCCATTGTAAAACCAAAAGAATTCAATAATTACTTACTCGATGAATTTTTGAAAATAAAAATCAACAAAAATTTTGCTACATTTGTCCCTGATTTATCCGCCATATTTTCTACGATTTTTAGGAAAATAATTCTTAGAAAAGTTCAAGAAGTTAAATTAAAAATTGGTCAACACTTGCCATTAACTTTTACTCTCATTTTCAGCTGTAAGAACTTTGTATGTTCACCCTGTATAAGTATTAATAAAAACTTTATCGCTTTAATTTTCTTACAAAAGAAAAAAAAATTTCCTCTAATTTTGACTTTAGGAAGTATTTTGGAATTCTTATATTTATATAGAAAGGAATTTGGTTTTGTCACTTATTGTTCGATTTTGATGTTGGAATTTGCAATAAATGTCCCATCTTTAAATTACCACCAAATCTATGTGACAAAAATAACGCCTCATTTCTTATTATTTTTTTTAAATTAAAACTCAGGAATAACAAAAATGCGAAAAAAAGTATAAATTTACCTGTTGATTCCTCGGCGATTTCGAAAGCTTGTAAAAAATTAAAAAATCACAAATTTAAAAAAATAATTTTCGGGTTAGATCGAAAAATTAATTAATGGGTCAAAATTATTTTTTTCGAAATTTTCCAAATAAAAATTTTAAAGTTCTTGCGTATTTCGCGTAAGTAATTGTGTAAAATGACCGCTTCGCTACCTTTCGCGCGATATACTGAGCTCGAATTTTCAACCCTGCGCCTGTACAATAAACAGCACTTGCTACTTTTAGCACATCTTTGGAAAAATTCTTATGTGTACTTTTTCTCTTATTTATATAATAGAAACTTGAAACTGTACAAATAGCGACCAATTCAAATAACGTGTTAATTCAAGTTCAAAAGTTATTTCGACAACAAAAAAAATGCGATGGTCGATGTTGTTAAGAATTTGGAATTTGTAAATATTTACTTAACTTTCAAAAGTGTAAATTACACAAGTGAGTAAGGACATTTTTCAAATAAATAAAAATAATAGTCAATTTTTCCACTTTTTATGGCATCATTTTCAAGCATAAAATTTTTATAGTTTTTCTATCCGTCCGCTTGTTCACCGCATATACTTCTACAGTCCCACCAGCTTCACTAGCGAGCTGAGGGGGGTGGCCAGCTCTGTCGTAGATTTCGAAGTGACACTACGAGTTAAAAGTATTTCAGCCGCTAAATTTGACAAGTAACTGTCACTAAAATTGAATATAGGTTCCTGAATTTTTTATTACGATTGGACTCAATAAATATTTTAGTTGACAATTTTCCGTAACGCAAAATTGGTTGGTGTGGCTGTATCTATCTGCCTGTCGGCTTGTTCATCTGTCGGTTTGTCTTATTATTAAGCATTAGCTAATGGACGTGTGCTGTCCCGCTTCAAAGCTTTTCTATTTTAGATAAATTCTAGTTGATCTGTGCGGGCACGAGATTCCAATCTTAGACGTCCCACGGTCCCATAGTCTCATGGGACGATACCACGATGACCAAGATAATAATTCTTATCTTTTGTTAATAATATAAAGGATCAATAAGGGATGTTTTTGAGTTACGTACTTTAAATTCACTTGGTATAGTAGATATAAAATTGAAACTCAAATAGGTAATGTTTTTATTAAATTTAACTTCTCTGAAGTCACTTTTAGAATTGAAAATATAACCACCCTTAAACTCGATTTTATATTTATGAAAATTTGCTGAACTCTGTATACAAGCTAAACATCGTTACTTTATTTTTCTTTTAAAATAATTTGTAATAATAATTGGTTTAGTATTCACATTTTTAGAAATGTTTTATCGATTTTATAAGAACGTAAGGGTGTAAATTGCATTTTTATTAAAATTCTTAATTGTATTGATAGCTCTTGGTAACATAACTGCGAAAAAGTTTCCCATTGCTCAAAAAAATTTAAGGTTTCAATCGCCTGAAGCTTATGCAATACATGTTTGCGTAATGTGTATTGTGTGTTGCCTATATCACAGGCGTTATTAGCTAAAAATGCAAATGCTTGGCTAATTTTAACCCGTTTAGTTTTTTTATTGTTATTTATTTATTATTACCTTATTCTCACCACTTTACCCATTTGAAATCGAATAAAAATTTTCGTAGAATTAAAATATTTGTTCCTTTCAGATAACGTTGTTTGACCACATTATGGACATTGAGCATACACCTGGGTTGATTTAAACCTGCAAATTCTCTCTTGGATGAAAAAGATTTATGGCAGTTTGTAGCAACGAAGTAAAGTAATTTTGTGAAGAACGAAGAGTCTTCCAATGCAGTAATCAGTAGTTATAAACGCATCTATAGTAACCTCTTGATTGCAATTGAAGAGCTGTCAAGGATTCCAACACACAGTACTTTCCAAAATGTAAAACGAGAGGTAAGTAAACTGTGTGGCTGTGTCTATTAGGGTGGTCTTTAACAGGGATGTTTTTGAATTTCATCGCTCCCAAGGGTTCAACCGGTTCCCTTTCAAGAAAAAAAATTTACATAAAGTTTGAATGCTCTATCTCAATTTTGACATCTTGCGCACAACCGCCAAAGTTTATTTTTTATTTATTTATTAAATACTCGGCTGAATCATATACTTGCCTTGTTTAGGGTTAATTTGTAAATAATTCAACACTTCTTATAAGTATTATTACTGTAACTTAAATCTGCCTACTAGTATAAGCTCAGGAAGCCATATTTTTTCTAGAAAGTTAGCTTTTTCCTCTAATAACCCTTGGGAGCGAAGAAATTCATAAAGGCCGCTGTTCATGACCACGCTAGTGACGCTAGTCTATACAGTTGCTCTCTTATACCATCGTTAACCTTTCTTTTACCAATTAATATTTTTCTCTTACAGAACCTACCAGTGTTGATTGTTTCGAGAAGTTTCTTTTATGAGTTGGAAAATTCAATAGCTCTTCTTATTGCTTTATATTTAATCAGCGACTTCTTCAGACTCAAAAATAAAAAAGGGGAACTTAAATTCCAAACAGGAAAAAAAAGGTGAGTCAAATCTCTCTGAAGAAGATAAAAGAATATTTTAAAATATTATCCCTTTCTAATTATGTTGACAAAGCATACTCTTTTCTTACGTAAACTTCTTGAAAATGCTTTTTATTTAATAATTTTTGTATGTGAGGCGATCTCAAATTAAATGATTTTGTACTTTCAGATGCACATGCTTCGACTGATCTCCTGCCCAACTAGTATAGTTCGTCGACTCATAATTCGTGACCTACATTAAGAAGAAAGATACCCAATACACATGGAGACTTACAAGAGTAAACTGAAAATTTAAATCTAAATTTGAACAAATAACAACAAAAACTCACTTAATTTGTGGAGACTGAAGTCGTTGAAATGGCGGATGAGATAAAAATCGCTATCCCCAAAACGTTCTTTCCAATTTTAGGTAAATACTTTTTTCGCCATTTCTTAACATTTTAGGAGAAAGTGACTCAAAGTCATCTCACCCCGTATGATGACTTATACTGTTGTTGCTTCTGTTTTTAAGCTCATCTGTTGATAATTGTACAATAATTGTATTTGTAAATGTGTAAAGTGATATAAATTAATATGGGAGCAGCCAAAGTTAATTAATTAGTATATTTAAATTCACCGCCATTTCTTTAAGTCATTTCATTGGCTATTACATGCCTACGCTGTGACCCAGCGCGATATTAATTCTTGCCATATTACTGGTTGATATTTCTTTAGTGGTAGGGAATGAGTAGGAGAAAGTTAATATAAGTCCGATTTTCGCCATAAGTTCAGATTCTTATCAGTAACACAGATCAGCAAATTTTAGAAAAATAAGGGTTACTCTTGTTGAAAATCAACTTGCGATTTTCGAATATTTTTGATTGGAAGTCTTTCTTTACATTAAAATATATATTTCTACCAAGTATTAATTAATTTACTTAAATGTTAAGGGTAAAAATTTAAATATTGGGGTTAACAATTATTTTGTAATTTAAGTTAATTGTAAATGCTTAATAGTGATTGTGATTACTCATAATTTTAATTTTAACTCCCTTACATTAATATTAGCATTTGTATGTGGTGTATTGGATTTATTAATACCTTTTAATGTCAAACAATAATTTATATTCCTCTATTAATTAAAAATAGTATAAATAAATCTTTTGCCTTTCATTTATATTGTTATAACAAGTTATAACTTTTGATTATATTTCTTGATCCCCCCCAGGTATATGACGCACGTTACGTAAAGTTCTAGCAAGTGATTAAATATTTCGTTACATAGGTAAATTATTATTTAAAAGGCACAATAGATAAAGTATTTGATACTTTTTAATGATTCACTCTGTGTCATTTATAGTAAAGTATTTCGTAATTCATTTCAGTTTCCATTGCACTTCTGAGCTGTAAGGATCGTTCGTCTAGTGCCAGTGCATCTACCACTAGAACATAAGTATTACAAGAAGAGAATTGTCACACCACCATGGCTGTGCGAGTTACTTGGGACTTCAAAAAGAAAATCCTAGATATGGAGTTGGAATCGTGGAAATTAAGCGGCCACTTGCGTTCCCAATGAAACGACTGAAAAAATTGGTAAGTAAGATTTACGATATAACTTATCGTCTAATTATTAAATAAATTACAAGCGTTTTAATTCCCTATATTAATTTTAGCCATTAATTTAATAAAAAGCAAAAAGACTTTTTACATGGATTCAAATTAATCAATAATTTGTGTGTATGTAATTAATGCAATTACCCGGTAATTAGTTGGTTTGGGTCGGTCACTCATTAACTCCCCTAAATTAAGAAAAAAACTAAAACTACTAATTTGTTAAATTATTTAAAAAATACAAATTATTATTAATGATCAAATCAACGAATCACCAATCGAATCAATTATTTTTAAGGGTGTATTTTAATAGATTTTTTGCAAGTAATATTTTAGAGTTGATTAATTCATTTAGGGGAGAACGGGGGAATTACATTCAACAAAGGGAAAATACTCTCAAAAACCTTCGTATGTACTAGGGTTTGGGCTAGTTTCAAAATAGGCTTTAGTTAACGAACTTTAATTAACAATTAAGCATTTAATTAATTTAAATTATTATGCAAATCCGTAGTAATCTGATGTTTGAAGTTCTATTCTATTCAACATCCTGTATAATGTAGCGATAATCATTTACCTTGCATAATAATAAATTTTGTAAAAAGATTTTAAATAAATAAAAATGGATCTAACTTTAAATTTTTGATGAATCAGTAGTTTGTGTCTATTATAGTAAATATTTCGTAATTGATTTCAGTTTAACTTTAACTTCGGAGTTGTGAAGATCGTTCGTGAAGTGCCCTCTATACCAGAATAATTCCAAGCATCAATGAATCGAGGATTACAAGAAAATTAACAAAGATTAATGTGAGTACTTTTAGTCTTTTTAAGGGTATGTAAAGTGTAAGAGATATTTTGCAAATACACAATAAGTATTTTTAGAGTTAATAATTTCTTAAGTTTTAGGGTATTTGCAAAACGGGCTTTAGTTAATAAACATCTTACTGTATGTAAAATATCTCTTAACAATTAAACATTTAACTAATTTAAATTATTATGTAAATCTGATACTTAATTTCTTCAAGAATTTTAAGATAACTTCCCTTAACTAATTAAATTAATTTACTAAATAGCAAAAAATATTTCCGAAAATACCTTTGCTTCTTGTGGTTTCTTGTTGAAAATATTTAAAGTGAAGCTGGTGAGAAAATTGATCGCATAAATATAAAAGGCACTAGTGACTTTAGAAACAATTATTTTTAATTAATTAATTTTGCAAATGAAGAAATTAATTGGAAGTAATCATTGGTTGATCATGGCCATGTCATTCAAACAAGCATAAATTAATATAAAGGCACTAGTGACTAATGCTTCTGACGATTCAGTCTGTGTCGTGACATAATACTAAAACATGTCTCAATTTCAGACTCCATTCAACTTTTGACTTGAAAAGATGGTCCCTTAACTGACGCTGCCTGTTGTCCCCACAACAAAACGATTACTAAAAATTCGAATGGACCATGTTATTGTAAGTATCTATCTATAATGTTTTTCTCACTGGGTTTTACAGATATTTTGAAATAAATATTTTTATTTAATTATTTTTTTCATTTGCAAAGTTAATTAATTGGAAACAATAATTGGTTGATTGCGGCTTTGTTTTGTAAATGAAACAAGCATAAATTAATATACAAGTCACTAGAGACTAATGCTTTTGACGATGGTGTTGTGACATAATACTAAATCATTCTCAATTTCAGTTTCCATTCAACGTTTGACTTTTTGGAAAGATGGTCCCATAACTGACTGCCGTCGGGCCCCACAACAAGTTGATTACTAGAAATTCGAATGGACTAAGAAGAAATTATTGTAAGTATAATTTTCTCAAAGAGCTTTCGAGATATTTGAAAACAATTACCTACAGGGTGTAACCAAAATGCTTGAACAAATTTTTAGGGTACTTATGTTATATCTCCTTAAAATTAGGGCTCCCGTATCTTTTGTTATCTAAATTACGGGTTTTTAAACTATTCACAAAATTTTGGAAGCCCCTTCTAGAGGCTCAGAATTCACAAAAATTGAACTAAGTTAACCCTAGAAGTTTGTTGCAGCATTTTGCTTTCCCTTGTATTTTTAATTAATTTGTTTAAAAATTAAAAACTAATTACTTAATTGAAAATAATCATTGGTTGACTCCTGTGTCGAAACATGCCTAATTCATACTACAATATTTCTGATTTCAGGTTTTGTTCAATCTTCGACTTGTAAAGATGGTCTCGTAACAAGCACTGCCTTATTTTGAGCCAGATCAAGAGAATTGCAAGATAATTTAATGTACCTAGTTGAAGTTATTTTACCTAAGTTTATTTTCTCACGGGACTTGGACATATTTTGAATGAAAAGATTTTTAATTATTGGTTACTAAAAATTAATTAATTGGAAATAATTATTGGACGATAACTAGGTACTACAATTTAAGTAAGTACTTAATTTTAAGTAGAGAACGTACCCTAGAATTTTCTTCAAGCATTTTGCTTACCACCCTGTACAAGGTGTTAAAAAAGCATTCGTTACTTTAAGAGCGTGTAGTACGCATTAAAATGAGTAAAAAAATTTATAATTAAGGGGTGTCCAATAGTTCATACTTTTCGAGTTACGGCCACAACTCAAAAAGTATGAACTACTGAACACCCCTCAATATAACTTTTTCTACTCATTTTAATGCGTACAGAGGGGTGTCCAATAGTTCATACTTTTTGAGATACGGCCACAACTCAAAAAGTATGAACTACTGAACACCCCTCAATATAACTTTTTCTACTCATTTTAATGCGTACAGAGGGGTGTCCAATAGTTCATACTTTTTGAGTTGTGATCACAAAAAAGTATGAAGTATTGCAAACCCCTTAATATAACTTCTGTTACTCAATTTTATGTATATTACACGCAAGTAGTGAATGCTTTTTTTTAAAACCATGTATAAATTAAGCAAATTTTTATTGATTATAAAAATTTCAATTAACTTTTTTTTAGAAACTGTCTCAAATCTAATGTAAATCCCCTTTTTCCTAATAACTTCTTTCTTCCGGTACCTTCTTTACTACCATAATATAGAATCTGCAGATTCTTCCAACTTAATTTTGTTGATTAGAATTACTTGCAACTGGGCGATCCCAATTTAGATGAATTTAGTTTCTTCAAAAATTATTTGTTCTGCTAATCACGTATTTTTCATTTACTTACTTAACGATTTTTACTTCGGTTTTTTCGTCTTAAATCTTAAAACACCTTATTTCTTAAAATAACGATATTTTCTAAATTAGGCACAATTTTTAATTGAACAATTTTTATTAATGTTTGCTTAAATGTATAAATTTTGCTTACACTTAATTTAAAATTTTGTATTTTAAATTACTAATTTATTTTACAACTTAAAAATTAATTAATTGAAAATAATCATCGGTTGTCTAAAGCATAGTAATTAAAACATCTCTCATTTTATTTCAGCAGACGTTCGATCTTTTGATTTGGAAAGATGATCCGGTAACTGCAGTGCCTTTTGGTCCACATGAAGAGGATTACAAGAAAACTGAATGAAACCAAGTTGAAGTTATTTTACCTAACTTTGTTTTCTCACTGGGCTTTCGAGATATTTTGAATCGAAATACGTATTTTTTATTATTGGTTACGTACTAAAAATTAATTAATTGTAAATAATCATTGGGCGATTAATACTAAAATTTAAGAAGCAAAAGTCCTTTTGACGATTCAGTTTGTGCCCTTAGGTGTATAAAACTACGACATTTCTAAATTAGTTTCAGGTTACCTTTGACGCGGAAAGATGCTTTCCTTCATCACACCGACAGTGCCTTTTGGTTTTGGCCCCAACATGAGGATGAGGATCAGGATGGACGGTTGGACGATCTCCAACATGAGGATGGACGAGGATTAATTTATTTTTAATTTATTTTGGATTGTATTTAAGTAAAAGGGTAGCTACACCTCTCGATTAGTTTTTTTAATTAATTTTTTTCAATTTAAGTTCATTGCTTGCTTAGAAGGGTAGCTACCCCTATTTACTGGTCATCGCTAGCGATGACGTAGCAGCTAGGTAAGTTGCTTCCAACAGCTCTTCTCCACGTTAAAGAGAGCACGAGGGGAAGCAACCTCTAAGACCACTGCGAGTTGTCCTCGAATTGGTCGGAGGTTGTTCCTCTTTCGTAGTCTTTGATGTGGTGATGGGCGTGGGCTCCGTGTAGCAATGTGGGTGTGCGTTGGCGCCGGGCGGGGAGGGGTAGGTGGGAGGGGGGTCGGCGGTCCCCTCCCCCCTACCCCTCCCCGCCCGGCGCCAACGCACATGCGCACTCCTACACGGAGTCTACGCGCATGCGCATTAAATACTAAGGGGGAGGAGCAACAACCGACAATTTCGAGGACAACCCCCAGTGGTGGAGGGGGGTGCCACCCCTCGTACTCTCTCGGACAAGGTGCAGGGTTGAAGCGACGCCACCTACCTAGCAGCTACCCGATAAGCAGCCATTACCAGTTTTAATATTAATTAATATTTTGTAATTATTTATTGTTTTAATTATGTATTATGTCTTGTGGGCCACCGCTTGATGAGTCCAACTCCTCAAGCGATGACTCCTCAAGCTTTATTTGTTACAGTTATTTCTTTCCAAATCTAACGAGGGGTGGACTTGTTGCAGCCCATGCCCTGGGCTGCAACCTTTAATCTTTTTTTTAATGGTATAGCTATTTTTACATTTTTAAATTTCTGCTGCATACATCGATTAGGACACAAGACTGAATCGTTAAAGGGACTTTTATGTCTCTTGATTCTCGCTTGGGTGATTTACTAAGCGTTGGCCCGTCAATCAATAATAAATTGTTTACAAATAATTAGTTTTAAATTTGTATAATAATTACTTAATTACTAGTATATTATTATTATTTTCTTGTGTACATAATTATATTAAATATACGTTTTATAATATACTTTTGTGTATTTTTCATTTTAATAAATAGTAAGTAAACTGATGTAAATCTTGACATTTTTTCCCAAGAAAACAGCACTCTTGGAGTCTTTAAGACTCTTCTCTCCATACTCTTCTTAATTTTCAATTAACTTTGGATTTTAAAAGCAAAAAGTAAATTTGTTGAAGGCAAATGAAGTCTTAATACATAAGACAATAAATTCCAGCTGGCTAAATCTGTAATACAAAGAGTTCTTCTTTACTTGTGTGAAATGAGATGACAGAGGCAGAGGAGATTGCTATATGAGATTAAATAACATGAGTATGACAGCTGATATTAAAAGAGGAGCTGTAGAGGGAGAGACAGATATAAAGATAGAAAAATAGAGGAAGTTAGAAATAGATAAAGAGATGGATAAAATGAGATAAAAACATAGTAAAATAGAGGGAGTTTAGAGATAGATACAGAGATAAGGAGATAAATAAAGAGACTGTTGAAATGAGATAAGAACATAGTAAAATAGAGGGAGTTTAGAGATAGATACAGAGATAAGGAGATAGATAAAAAGACTGATGAAATGTGATAAAAACATAGTTAAATAGAGGGAGTTAGAGATGGATTCAGAGATAAGGAGATAGATAAAGAGAGTGATGAAATGAGCTAAAAACATAGTAAAATAGAGAGAGTTATAGATAGATACAGAGACAGAGATAAGGAAATAGATAAAGAGACTGATGAAATGAGATAAAAACATAGTAAAATAGAGGGAGTTTAGAGATAGATACAGAGATAAGGAGATAAATAAAGAGACTGTTGAAATGAGATAAGAACATAGTAAAATAGAGGGAGTTTAGAGATAGATACAGAGATAAGGAGATAAATAAAGAGACTGTTGAAATGAGATAAGAACATAGTAAAATAGAGGGAGTTTAGAGATAGATACAGAGATAAGGAAATATATAGTAGTAAATGAGATAAAACATAGTCAAATAGAGGGAGTTTAGAGATGGATACAGAGATAAGGAGATATATAGTAATAAATGAGATAAAACATAGTCAAATAGAGGGAGTTTAGAGATAGATACAGAGATAAGGAGATAGATAAAGAGAGTAATGAAATGAGCTATAAACATAGTAAAATAGAGAGAGTTATAGATAGATACAAAGACAGAGATAAGGAAATAGATAAAGAGACTGATGAAATGAGATTAAAACATAGTAAAATAGAGGGAGTTAGAGATAGATTCAGAGATAAGGAGATAGATAAAGAGACTGTTGAAATGAGCTAAAAACATAGTAAAATAGAGAGAGTTATAGATAGATACAGAGACAGAAATAGTGAAATAGAGGGAGTTTAGAGATAGATACAGAGATAAGGAGATAGATAGTAATAAATGAGATAAAACATAGTCAAATAGAGGGAGTTTAGAGATAGATACAGAGATAATGAGATAGATACAGAGATAAGGAGATAGATAAAGAGACTGATGAAATAAGAGAAATACATAGTAAAATAGAGGGAGTTAGAGATTGATACAGAGAGAGAGATAAAGAGACAGAAACACAGATAAACAGAAAGACAAAGAATGGGAAGAAGATAGAGAGAGAAAGAAGCCCCAGGGGACTTTTTTTTCTCAATCTCTCTATCTCCGTGTCTGTCTCTTTATCTCTGTTTCTCTCTCTTTATCTCTGTTTCTGTCTCTTTATCTCTGTCTCTTTATCTTTCTCTCTGCATCTCTGTATCAATCTCTAATTGCCTCTATTTTACTATGTTTTTCTCTTATTTCATCAGTCTCTTTATCTATTTCCTTATCTCTGTATCTATCTGTATCTATCTCATTATCTCTGTATCTATCTCTAAACTCCCTCTATTTGACTATGTTTTATCTCATTTATTACTATATATCTCCTTATCTCTGCAGGTATCTATCTCTAAACTCCCTCTATTTCACTATGTTTTTAGCTCATTTCATCACTCTCTTTATCTATCTCCTTATCTCTGTATCTATCTCTAAACTCCCTCTATTTCACTATGTTTTTATCACATTTTATCAGTTTCTGTATCTATCTCTAAACTCCCTCCATTTTACTATGTTCTTATCTCATTTCAACAGTCTCTTTATTTATCTCCTTATCTCTGTATCTATCTCTAAACTCCCTCTATTTTACTATGTTTTTATCTCATTTCATCATTCTCTTTATCTATTTCCTTATCTCTGTCTCTGTATCTATCTATAACTCTCTCTATTTTACTATGTTTTTAGCTCATTTCATCACTCTCTTTATCTATCTCCTTATCTCTGAATCCATCTCTAACTCCCTCTATTTAACTATGTTTTTATCACATTTCATCAGTCTTTTTATCTATCTCCTTATCTCTGTATCTATCTCTAAACTCCCTCTATTTGACTATGTTTTATCTCATTTACTACTATATATTTCCTTATCTCTGTATCTATCTCTAAACTCCCTCCATTTTACTATGTTTTTATCTCATTTCATCAGTCTCTTTATCTATTTCCTTATCTCTGTCTCTGTATCTATCTATAACTCTCTCTATTTTACTATGTTTTTAGCTCATTTCATCACTCTCTTTATTTATCTCCTTATCTCTGTATCTATCTCTAAACTCCCTCTATTTTACTATGTTCTTATCTCATTTCAACAGTCTCTTTATTTATCTCCTTATCTCTGTATCTATCTCTAAACTCCCTCTATTTTACTATGTTTTTATCTCATTTCATCAGTCTCTTTATCTATTTCCTTATCTCTGTCTCTGTATCTATCTATAACTCTCTCTATTTTACTATGTTTTTAGCTCATTTCATCACTCTCTTTATCTATCTCCTTATCTCTGAATCCATCTCTAACTCCCTCTATTTAACTATGTTTTTATCACATTTCATCAGTCTTTTTATCTATCTCCTTATCTCTGAATCTATCTCTAACTCCCTCTATTTAACTATGTTTTTATCACATTTCATCAGTCTTTTTATCTATCTCCTTATCTCTGTATCTATCTCTAAACTCCCTCTATTTGACTATGTTTTATCTCATTTACTACTATATATTTCCTTATCTCTGTATCTATCTCTAAACTCCTTCCATTTTACTATGTTTTTATCTCATTTCATCAGTCTCTTTATCTATTTCCTTATCTCTGTCTCTGTATCTATCTATAACTCTCTCTATTTTACTATGTTCTTATCTCATTTCAACAGTCTCTTTATCTATCTCCTTATCTCTGTATCTATATCTAACTCCCTCTATTTTACTATGTTTTTATCTCATTTTATCCATCTCTTTATCTATTTCTAACTTCCTCTATTTTTCTATCTTTATATCTGTCTCTCCCTCTACAGCTCCTCTTTTAATATCAGCTGTCATACTCATGTTATTTAATCTCATATAGCAATCTCCTCTGCCTCTGTCATCTCATTTCACACAAGTAAAGAAGAACTCTTTGTATTACAGATTTAGCCAGCTGGAATTTATTGTCTTATGTATTAAGACTTCATTTGCCTTCAACAAATTTACTTTTTGCTTTTAAAATCCAAAGTTAATTGAAAATTAAGAAGAGTATGGAGAGAAGAGTCTTAAAGACTCCAAGAGTGCTGTTTTCTTGGGAAAAAATGTCAAGATTTACATCAGTTTACTTACTATTTATTAAAATGAAAAATACACAAAAGTATATTATAAAACGTATATTTAATATAATTATGTACACAAGAAAATAATAATAATATACTAGTAATTAAGTAATTATTATACAAATTTAAAACTAATTATTTGTAAACAATTTATTATTGATTGACGGGCCAACGCTTAGTAAATCACCCAAGCGAGAATCAAGAGACATAAAAGTCCCTTTAACGATTCAGTCTTGTGTCCTAATCGATGTATGCAGCAGAAATTTAAAAATGTAAAAATAGCTATACCATTAAAAAAAAGATTAAAGGTTGCAGCCCAGGGCATGGGCTGCAACAAGTCCACCCCTCGTTAGATTTGGAAAGAAATAACTGTAACAAATAAAGCTTGAGGAGTCATCGCTTGAGGAGTTGGACTCATCAAGCGGTGGCCCACAAGACATAATACATAATTAAAACAATAAATAATTACAAAATATTAATTAATATTAAAACTGGTAATGGCTGCTTATCGGGTAGCTGCTAGGTAGGTGGCGTCGCTTCAACCCTGCACCTTGTCCGAGAGAGTACGAGGGGTGGCACCCCCCTCCACCACTGGGGGTTGTCCTCGAAATTGTCGGTTGTTGCTCCTCCCCCTTAGTATTTAATGCGCATGCGCGTAGACTCCGTGTAGGAGTGCGCATGTGCGTTGGCGCCGGGCGGGGAGGGGTAGGGGGGAGGGGACCGCCGACCCCCCTCCCACCTACCCCTCCCCGCCCGGCGCCAACGCACACCCACATTGCTACACGGAGCCCATGCCCATCACCACATCAGAGACCACGAAAGAGGAACAACCTCCGACCAATTCGAGGACAACTCGCAGTGGTCTTAGAGGTTGCTTCCCCTCGCGCTCTCTTTAACGTGGAGAAGAGCTGTTGGAAGCAACTTACCTAGCTGCTACGTCTTCGCTAGCGATGACCAGTAAATAGGGGTAGCTACCCTCCTAAGCAAGCAATGAATTTAAATTGAAAAAAATTAATTAAAAAAAAACTAATCGAGAGGTGTAGCTACCCTTCTACTACTATACTTAAATACAACCCAAAATAAATTAAAAATAAATTAATCCTCATGTTGGGTCCAAAACCAGAAGACACTGTCGACTGTCGGCTTGATAAAAATAAGCATCTTTCCGAATCAAAGGTGGAATGTAATCTGAAACTAATCGAGATGTTAGTCTGATGTACCCATTTTGGACACAAGCTGAATCGTTAAAAGGACTTTTGCTTCTTAAAGTTTCGTAGTTATCGCTCAATCATTACTTCCAATTAATTAAAAATAACTTCAACTTGGTCCATTAAGTTTTCTAAAAATCCTTTTGATGTCGACTAAAGGGCACTCTCACTGTCGACGATTGAACGGAAACTAAAATAAGACGTGTTTTAGTATGTATTTTAGGCATGTTTCGATTACGTAATTAATTTATAATTTGCAATAAACATTAAATAAAAATACATGCAGGATTCAGCATAACAAAAAGCAAACAAACTTCTAGAGTAGGTTCTATATTTAAAATTAATTAAAATAACTTACTTAAATTTTAGTAATTTTCGTCTAATGATTATTTCCAACTAATTAACTTTTAATAACCAATAATTAAACATAATTGGACCCAAAATATCTCGAAAGCGCTGTCAGTAAATAAACTTAGATAAAGTAACTTCAACTTGGTCCATTAAGTTTTCTTGTAATCCTCTCGATGTTAGGCAAAATAAAGCACTTTTAGTCACAAGACCATCTTTCAAAGTCGAAGATTTGAACGGAAAAACTGAAATAAGAAACGTTTTAGTATGTAATAGGCATTGTGTCGATACAGGACTCAACCAATGATTATTTTTAATTAAGTAATTAATTTTTAATTAGCAAAATTAACTAATTAAAAATACAAGGTGTAAGCAAAGTGCTTCAATAAAGTTCTAGGAGGGTGAGTTCTCTACTTAAAATTAGGTACTTACTTTAATTTTAATAGTTATCGCCCAATGATTATTTCCAATTTTTTAACCAATAATTAAAAATATTTTGATTTAAAATATCCTGAAAGCGCTGTGAGATAATCAACTTAGATAAAGTAACTTCAACTTGGTCCATTAAGTTTCCTTGTAATCCTCTCAAAATAAAGCACTGTTAGTCACAAGACCATCTTTCAAAGTCGAAGATTTGAATGGAAACTGAAATAAGAAACGTTTTAGTATGTAATAGGCATGTGTCGATTAACTAATTAAAAATACAAGGTGTAAGCAAAGTGCTTCAATAAAGTTCTAGGAGGGTGAGTTCTCTTCTTAAAATTAGGTACTTACTTTAATTTTAGTAGTTATCGCCCAATAACTTTCATTATTTCCAATTAATTAACCAATAATCACAAATATTTTGATTCAAAATATCTCGAAAGCGCTGTGAGAAAATAAACTTAGGTAATATAACTTCAACTTGGTCCATTAGGTTTTCTAAAAATCCTCTTGATGTGGACTAAAAGGCACTCTCACTGTCGACGATTGAACGGAAACTAAAATAAGACGTGTTTTAGTATGTATTTTAGGCATGTTTCGATTAAGTAATTAATTTTTAATTTGCAATAAACATTAAATAAAAATACATGCAGGATTCAGCATAACAAAAAGCAAACAAACTTCTAGAGTATGCTCTATCTTTAAAATTAATTAAAATAACTTACTTAAATTTTAGTAATTTTCGTCCAATGATTATTTCCAATTAATTAACTTTTAATAACCAATAATTAAACATAATTGGACCCAAAATATCTCGAAAGCGCTGTGAGTTAATAAACTGAGATAAAGTAACTTCAACTTGGTCCATTAAGTTTCCTTGTAATCCTCTCAAAATAAAGCACTGTTAGTCACAAGACCATCTTTCAAAGTCGAAGATTTGAACGGAAACTGAAATAAGAAACGTTTTAGTATGTATTTTAGGCATGTGTCGATTAACTAATTAAAAATACAAGGTGTAAGCAAAGTGCCTCAATAAAGTTCTAGGAGGGTGAGTTATCTACTTAAAATTAGGTACTTACTTTAATTTTAATAGTTATCGCCCAATGATTATTTCCAATTTTTTAACCAATAATTAAAAATATTTTGATTTAAAATATCCTGAAAGCGCTGTGAGTTAATAAACTGAGATAAAGTAACTTCAACTTGGTCCATTAAGTTTCCTTGTAATCCTCTCAAAATAAAGCACTGTTGGTCACAAGACCATCTTTCAAAGTCGAAGATTTGAACGGAAACTGAAATAAGAAACGTTTTAGTATGTATTTTAGGCATGTGTCGATTAACTAATTAAAAATACAAGGTGTAAGCAAAGTGCCTCAATAAAGTTCTAGGAGGGTGAGTTCTCTTCTTAAAATTAGGTACTTACTTTAATTTTAGTAGTTATCGCCCAATAACTTCCATTATTTCCAATTAATTAACCAATAATCACAAATATTTTGATTCAAAATATCTCGAAAGCGCTGTGAGAAAATAAACTTAGGTAATATAACTTCAACTTGGTCCATTAAGTTTTCTTGTAATATTGTTGATGTGGGCCAAAAGGCATTGCCAGTTACGGGACCATTGATTGAACAGAAACTGAAATAAATTGAGAGATGTTTTAATTACTAAGCAATGATTATTTTCAATTAAGAAATTAATTTTTAATTGTCACAATATATTAATTAAAACTACAGGGTGTAAGCAAAATGCTTCAACAAAATTCTAAGAGTTCTCTACTTAAAATTAGTGTACTCGTTTTTTAGTTTTCCTGAGTCCCTAGCCCAACCCCTATTTTGTCAATAAGTTTAAATCCCCTACACCCA